>JAGDQP010004455.1:0-37500 GCA_022664845.1 Lepisma saccharinum
TTCATAGATTTTAAAATAACTCTCGTTTCGAAGTTCTTGGCAGCAGTACCTAAATCACTTGAACATCAAGGCATCGAAAATGCATACATTAAATTACTACGAAACATTTATTCGACTGCCAGGCCTGTCATTAGACTACATCAAGAGAGTGAAAATATTAAAATTGGAAAAGGGATAAGGCAAGCAGATTCAATTTCTCCACAAATATTTTCAGTGATCCTGGAGGATTTAAATTGGAACAGATTTGAAAAAATAAATCAATGGCGAATACCTAATTTATTGAAGATTCGCTGATGATATAGTTCTGTTTGCGTGAAATGCAGGAGAGTTACAAACCAGAATGGAAGAACTGAGTAATGAGATTTCGAAAACAGGCTTTAAAATGAATTTAAGGAAAAAAAGTAATGTAATATCAACATGCTGAAAAGAGGGAAATAAAGGTTATGGAGAGACAATAGGCATAGTTGCTGAGTAGATTTACCTAGCGGAGCTCAAAATATTGAATGCCAAGCTGACTGATGAAATAAATAGAAGATATAAAATGGCATGGAGCTCGTTTGGAAGACTATATTTTCAAAAGCCAACTACCCATGTGTTTCAAGTGGGATTAATGTTTATTACCTGTAATGTTGTACGGCTGTGAAACTTGGACATTGAATGCACAAACGACTCAAAGGTTAAGAGTATCGCAAAGAGCAATGGAGAGAAGCATGTTAGGAATAACCAGGAAGGACAGGAAGACAAAAGAATGGATTCGCGCCCAAAGAAAACTAGAGAATGTAATAAAGACTGCGATCAAAATTAAGTAAAGATGGGCGGTCACATAGCTTGAAGAATAGATGGAAGACAGATCGACGAATGGCCTACATTGGATTCCCAGAGAAAAGAAATGATGGAGACGACGTCCAAATGCTAGATGGATAGTTGAAATGAAGCGTTTTTCATGAGCTGCATGGATAAAACACCAGACCGAGATATGTGGAAAGAAAAGGTGGAACCCTTCATTCAGCAGTGGATACAAAGTACTGAGTATGATCATATATATGTGTTGTAGTACAGTCAGAAATAAGCCACACTATTTCTAGCTCCCACGCTAGCTGTGTAGACAGATTAGGTGTAGGTATCAAGGTTAAGATAGTCCAGTGTGTTTCTAACAGTACTGTTAAGGGTGTCTGTCGAAGTAGTAAGATTGCGCTTCAAGAGAAGCGAGTAAACATCAAATCTTCAATTAAATTTGGTTAGACACTTACTTAGACATATACTCTTCTACGTCAATCTTACCGGGAGGAAACAATGTCGCAAAACCAAGTTATGTGTGTCACAAGTGATTCACAAAGGGTCTCATGTTTAGTGAAAAAATCTAAATCCAGAATAGTCAAAATATACGAACACCTCTTAAATCAACCGGTACTTTCTCAGTCAGCATATTCTCCGTATCTTTCTCAAAGTAATTGCTAACTGCTTTCGAAGATCAAACATTTGGTGAAAATGTTCACTTCAGGCTAAGTCGTTAAGACGAATGCGACGGGCACTGTCAAGTAGATGACCGAAAATAGTTTGCAGGACTGATTTCACAAATGTGACAACACTGGCCAAAGTGTGTCACTGTCGAAGGTCGTTACTTTAAAGGCGATGTTTAAAAAGGTTCTATTTCCTCTGCAATAAAAGTTTTTTTATGAAATTGAGGTTTACTTTTGACTGTATTAGTTCATAATTTTATATTGTATGACATGTTTAGTAATATGCTTACTTGCCTCAATTTCAGGTGATCTTAACATCCGCGTACAACTTTCCAGATCATAGACATGGATTTATACCTTACGCTTATGCAAAGGAAAATGTACTCGTTCATCTTATGGCTATATTAAAAACAACAAGTACTCCTGCTGTTAGAGATCTTACAGTAGCGCAAAGAAAATGTGTTTACAAGGACGAAATGGAATTGGATGTCAGCAACGTTTACAGTCCTTCAGCATGCAAACTACAATGTGAAATTTCGGATATAATGAAGACATGCAAATGCTACTTGCCAAACTACTATAACTCAGGTACGTAATAAAATTTTATGCGCGAAAGTTTTAATAATATATTTCGTAAAATGAAACTTTGCTAAATAATTTCTGTATTTTTATATATTATATGATGTTAATGCTTTGCTACGAGAACAAAAAAGTTCATCTATATATTTCTTCTTCCACGCCAAAGCTAATCATGAATAAGTATTTTATATATGAGCATAGTAGTTTCTATCTATTACACCTCCAGGAAATATTACTAGCAAATGTATGAATCAATAATTAAATGATAAACCTTTTAATAAAAAGATGATCTCATAACGTAATCCAGTGATAATAAAGATTATGCATAATATCTATATTGAGTTTTCTTTATATGTTTGTAGTTCAAAGTTCTGTTTCTAATTTCAGTTAACAAATAAAATAAGATGAAGTAATACAGCATAATCATATAGCTTTCAACGGCAAAGTCACAATTTGATTGGTAGCTCTGTAATTTATAAAATTTAAAATGTATTACAACGCCCTCTCATATGAATGGCATGGAGAAAAATTATGGTAGTCCACACTGAGCATTAATTGACATAATAATTTACGAATATTCATTCTGAAATGCTGGCATACGAGGCTTCTCCTAAAAAGGCATTTGTAGTTTTTAATTTGTTATTTTTCGATAGTCAGTACATATGAGTGTTACCATTCTATCTCTGTACTCAACTCGTTTTTTAAATGAGGGTTACCATTGTTTTACCCTGTAATTGATCTCTTTATTACGACGACACGCTTCAATCAATTCCTCCAGCTAGCTTCAAGAATTCTTCATTCTCAATGTTACTTGTAGTCCTATCAGATATAGTAGGAACTCGGATAGCGTTTATAGTTCTTTTGTGGACACCTGTCCATTCACATTAAATGTTTGTCATAATATTCATAATAAGTTACTCTTGTTTTTCTTTTTCTCCCTCTAAATACTTTAAGGTTCCTCGCATTTTCAGATCGCTACTTATATGTTTCCAACGAAACAGTTTGGCAACGTTTTACATATTTCCAACACTAAGTATGGTATTTCAAACAATATGTAAAATTTCGATATTTTATCATTAATAGCCGATACAGTTTGCAATATTTCAAATATTCAGACATTCTATTGACAATTTCACCACTTGTGCTTGACGTAATGAGTACAAGCTTACAAACTTCGAAGCTACATCGACCATAGAAAAATAAAAGAAATATTACCTGACATGGATAATTTTCCAATAATATCGATAGATATGTTAAATTGTTTTTGTTACTGTAATGATATTAACTTCTTTTAACTCCCCTTAAATCTGGTTTTGTTTCACAACAAAAGAGAAAATTAATAATTTTTAATTTGACTCCGCATATTCTCCCAATACAAACTTCTACTCTTAGTCTTTGTTGCACGCTTCACTCCGAGATGGCTCATTAAATTACGGTGTTGTTTCAACATATAATTTATACGTGTTGGTGGTACCACAATCTCCCATCCATTTTCTCTACTATGTTTCGTTCACAATACATCATTGTTCCATTTATATTTTACATAACTCTAATTAAGTATACACCTAATTTTTGTTTCATCAATGACTATTTGCAACTCATCCTCTTTATCATAACAATAATTCAGATCCGCGAACGACAGTACATTGACATTAACATATTGCACTCTATTATGTTTATCTGATGTGGCTCGACTTCAAGCGTCAGCTATAACATTATCCTTACCTGACGTGTAACATATGTTAAAACATATTCTTGAAGTTTCAAAGCCCATCTAAATATACGCTCATTCCACTGTTTGGCATCCATAAGCCACTTTAGGCAATTATGATATGTGTGTGTAGTAAACGTTCGACTCTTTCAAAATGGTGTAAACATAGTTACTACATAAAGAATAACCAGATATTCTCTCTCAATCGCTGAGTATCGTCTCTCTACTTCCGTCAATACTTGACTTCCATATTGTACAAATCATTTCTCATTCCCTTCAACTTGACCTAAATATCCGGCAATGCCTACTGACGACGCATCTATAACAACGTATAAAGGTTTATTAAGCTCCGGTTGCGCTAATTGACACTTTCATAATAAGCTGTTATTTCATCTCATTTAAAGCTTGCTCTTGTTCTTCATCCCAATGCCACTTTTCTCCCTTCTTAAATAAACTTATACAAAGCTAGCATAATTATGGCATATTGATCTATGAACTTTTGTTGCAAATTACACACCCACTGCACCGCTGAAGTTGTATCTTGCTACTCGGTGTAGCATACTTCATAATAGGTTCATTTCTTTATGGATCAAGCGTGATACTATTACCACCCAAAATATGGCCAAAGAATGTTATCTGAGTCATTGCAAACTTGCACTTTCTCAATTTTAGCGTTCATTACTCAACAACGTTTGAAGAATATTTCCAACAAATCTCAGGTGTTCTTGAAAAGTACGTGTGTAACAGGATAAATCATCCATGTACACATTCGTCCATGAATAAGTATTCAAAACAAACGTAACATTCTTAACAGCAATAAAAACTGAAACGGAACTTCCTAGCCCAAACCTAAATGCTGTATACGGTCTGCAACGTTTTGATAGCTTTACGTGGAAACAAGATAATGACAAGTCCAGTTTTGGAAAGAAATTAGCACCTTTATACCAAGACAATAGATATGATCTATCATCCTGCATCTTGGGACAAATTATGTACTTATTCAGGGCTCGTAAATCCAAAACTGGACGAAATGTACCATGTGGTTTATCCACAATGTGTAAAACTTTATTACGCGGAGTATTTGATTTTTCGATAATCCACCATTTTGCCAGTTCTCTAGTTTCAACGAACTGTTTCTCTTTTAGCATGCGATATTGCCTACCATTTATCTCTGAGTTCGATGGCATATACAAATGATTTATGACATCCTGTCCTTTCATTAAATACTAATTTATATTGTAATAATAATTCCAGTAATATGTCTTTTAACTCTATATCAAAATTGAGTATACTTTAACCTGTTTTATTTATGTTATCATCAAAAGCCTGGGTTGATACAAAAGAAGGATCAAAGTTATAATTACTGTTAGGCCTTACTAATTCTACGGGTATAAGATCGGCCCGCTTCTGTACCCGTCCTCTCCATTTAAAGAACTTCTATTTAAAGCCGTAGCCTGTCGTTCCCTCCTTGCATTTTCACGAACTGCTTCTGGTATACCACCTGTCTCTCTTTGTTTTATACCTTGATATGTATCACTCATCCCATTAATTCTTAGATCCTCATCCAGTCTACACCTATTGACTTGTTGTACCTTGGGCAACCTATATCTATTCTCTGCTCGTGCTTAAGTATGTTCTAAATCACAGCTTTTATTTTAATTATTATTCAAGGACGATCGATTCCCTGGTCTACCCCAGTTACTATTCCAATTTCTGATTTGTATATAATTTCCATTTCTAGAAGAACATCTTGTTCTATCCCCAAAGTTCCTTCTAAATGTATTCGCACCAGAAGGCCTATTCATATTTGAAACATTTATATTTTTTTTTTAATTCTTTCCAAATTTATTTGATCATGCCTACGTACATAACCTAACAAACAATACATATGCATGTAATTAATTATGGCCAAATCCCTTTGCATTTTTCTGTTATCATCTTTGTGACATTTCTCACCAGATCCTTATATGTCAATACGTCAGAACTATAATACCAATTCATACACCTGATATTCATAACTTGATACATTACTCCAATCAATACCTTAATTTTTCAACTATTTCTTTTTTATCTTTAATGCGCTCTATACACGCATATATTTCTAAAAACTATATATCTTTCCACTTTGGTACATTTTGGCGAGGGATCATGCACTACCATTCGATGGAGCTCTTCAAGTAATTGCGAGGTAAACTGCTCCTTCCACCCATACCGTTGTTCTTGGTGATAACCACGTGGCTCCTCAACTGACTTTGAGAATCAACCACTCTCTCTTTCTCATTGTTCCCCGCATATCGTTAGGTATATCTTCTCGACGATCTGAATTTGGACTTTTATACTTAACTCAGTATTGACTTATCACAGTAACTTTCCTTGTATTACTCATTATACCCCCTCGTATCAAATTTTTCCTGCATTCCGTTATCATATTCCTTATAACATCCACCTGAGATTTCAATATAACGATATTTCTTTGCTGTGCATTTAATTCAATTTTCGTTTCCTCACAGGTACTCAAACAGTCATTTCTATACATATGAATATTTTCCTCGGTCTTATCTACATGCTCTACCATTTCTGCCTCCATAGTCTTCATCTCCTGCTTAATCTCATTTAGTTTTTTGTTATATACGATATCAGATTTCCTATTATATGTGATGGAAGTGCAACAAACCGCGAGAGAGAGAATACTTGCAGCTAACTAGAGGAATGTAAGCTGAAACTATTAATTATATATAATTGAAGTGCATATCATAAATAAAGGGATACATTTTATAATCGCGCCGCATCGTCGAGCATCAGATTCTGGAACGGATAGTGATGATGATAATTAAAGAGAAAGGGGCTTGTTTTTAACTGCAGATATCTACATTAAATATTGTGGAAATAGCACGTCAAGAGGGTACGGCAAATATGAATGATAAGCTGAAAAAGTTCATGACAGAAATGAAACAAGAGATGAGACGACATAGTAAAGAAAATATAGAATAAATGATGCGTCGAAAAGAAAAGCAGTTACGTGATACAAATAAATGAATACAAGAATGAATAGAGGAGAAAATGGATAAACTTAAGGATGGATTTAGACAAATGAGTAAAGGAATAAATAAGTCTTGTATTCAGGAAGATGAAATTATTTCCCAGGATGAAAGTGAGATATAATCTCGAGAGGTGGCTATGGAACGTCTAGGTACTAGTCAGAGTGTAGTAGTAAATGAAAGATCATGTCAGATAGTCAAGTAAAGAAAGTTTAGCACGAGTTGAAATGAAAACGATGGGTTTAGCAAAATAAATGAAAACGGATAAAAAGGTTAAGCTCTAAGGAAGAAAAAGAAGAAAAAAGGAAAATTAGAATAGATACAAAAAAGATATTTGAAGATAAATTGCGTAGAGATCTACAACTAGTGATTAAATGCAGAAGTGCAAATAATGATTTGGTTTAACATCATAATCATGAGGGAAAAGAAAAAGTTCAAATCGGAAGTAAAGTAAATATCCAGACAAGTCGTGGGAAAACAAAGCCAATGTGGAATGAGCGAAGTAGTGGAATAGATTAGGGTGATTAAAATCACTCGACAAAGAGAAATTGAACAGATAAAGTCTAGTAAGGATGGAATGAGAAGAAAAAGAGAAGGATAATGAAGTACAGGAAGTAATTAGTTGTAAGAAAACGACGACCATTGGAATGGAGTCGTTGGGGCCATGTCGAGTGGAACAAGAAGGAGAGATAACATCTGAAGAACAGATACGAAAGGCTGTAGAGGGAAGTCTAAAGAACAAAAATAACAAAAAAGGGAAGAAGAAGAAGAAGAATGGTAAGCGTAATAAAAAATAGGCAGATAAAGTAAAATAGCCTTTAATGAGTAAATCAAAAGGAAAGGATAAGAGGCAGATACAATGTGGCCATGAGGTAGGCGCAAAACAAGGTTATACCCCAAAGGTAGAAAGTCGCGCAAAGGTAAAGTGCCGAGTTCACAAATGACGAATCCGTTACTACTGGAGATTCCGAATACAGAGTAGTGAGGGATAAAATACGTGAAATGGTGTCACCATATTTAAATATGATCCCAGATTGTTTGATAAAAGTGTGTGCAATGTATAGGTTATGATCAAATGTTAGATGGAATCTATTTTTTGGGAGAAAGATCAAGTGAATGGAGTGGTGGATATAAATCCAAAACTGGAAAGGTTATATAGAAGTTGGTATAAACGTAAGGTTAGATTCAAACAAAAGGCTATGGAACTACGGGAGAAATGTATACGGGATAGTATTCAAGAAAGGCAAAACAATTATCGGAAGCGAAGGATAATTGTTAACAGCATAGTAGTGAAATATCAGTTGCGAAGAAGGAAGAAGAAATTATTTTACCAGTAATAAAGGTCACAAGTAGTACGAATCATACTTATTGGTATTGGATTAAGATTGGTGTTGATAATTCTGTGATTTAGTAGTTTATTTGTTGCACATGATGATAACATATAAATATCTAATGAAGAGGGATAATGTTCTAAGGTAAACTATATATATGTTAGCTAATTAGGCAATAATCAAGCAAGGTTTAACTGCGTAATGTATTCCGACAATTATAACCAAGAAGAAATGAACATTCAAATATGATAACCGAAGTACTATGGTGAAATACTGAAATGAAATAGTGAAAATATAAAGAATGTAAGATAATTGCTATTTGGGAGTATACTATTAAACTGTTGTAGAAATAAAATTGATATATATTAACTTAATGTTTGAATAATGGTGTGATATGCGAACATGAGAATGAAATGTACGTATTTTTTTAAAAAATAGTTTTTCATATGTATCAGTTAAAAAATTTGTTTCCACATTTGAACGGGAAGCATATGAGATGGTACCTATGATATACGTATGAAATGTAATAAATTAATAATTAATATGTCAAATATTTGATTTAAATTGTATTTACATTGTTAATGCTACAGTTGGAAATTGAATATTTTATATTTTATAATATTACATTGTTGAGATTAATTAAATTAAATTGATATTATAAGTAAGGAAAATACAAATAAGAAACATATAAATTTGCAAGCAGATGCAGGAATTATGATGTAAAGTTACAGAAATGTTATTTAAAGATTGTTTAACTCTATTGTTTTAAAATCTTGATATATGTGAGGATTTTGTGGGAAAATTAAGCGGTACACAATCACACTCGCTTACACAGCATAGGAAAGCAGAAGCGGCCGATACATTACCTTTTTAACAATTGAGTCAGTGGAATGTGAGGTGTCATATCCTTGACTACTGTATGATGACAGTGGACATATGAAAGTGAATGGGATACGGATTCCCAAGTACCTATCTCGTCTTCGAGTTCAGAAGCCATGCCACCTCAGGCAAGCGACGTAAAGGACAGACTGACCCTAAATGAAATACAGCTAATAATAACGTACATAAACAATATCCGAGTCATAGCAAGAACGAAATTATGAAGAGATTTCAGGTTAATAAGCAGCAATATAACCGCGCAATACATAAGAAAAAATATGAATTATCAAGAGAAATCAACTATAATTTGCTGCGACGTCTTGTGTTCGTACGATTGAAGGACGCTCGTGACAAGTTGCAAGATGTTCATGATAGTGACTTTTACAGCTATGAGCATATCAAGTTGTTCTTGATATTGGGTTCAGTGGCTACTAGACAAGAAACGAGTGGCTCCTAAATTCAAACAGTGCTACAGAATTGAAAGGCGTAAGATTATCAAATTCCAGACGAGGCAGCAGGGGCACGCTGATCAGCAACCTCCAGCATCAGCTTGCAAATTTGTAAATGAAACAAAACTGCTAATTCCACAATTCATCAAGAAATGTATTTACAATATCGACAAAGCCGAATTTGAAGAGGAAATGCACAAAACCCTAAAGAAAACTTTTCTCCCGGGCAACGAATATCTCTACTTTCACGTATTCCTATATGATTATGCCGATCATTAATATGGATGGTAAATATTAGCTGAAAAGTTATTTGTTGATTTGCGAGAGGAAGGAGGTGCTCTTCCTTCTATAGTTTTGCTTCGTGTCAGTGAGTTAGTGGACACGCTAGAATAAATGTATATGTAACAGCAAGTAAGCGAGGGAAAATGAGGCTACCGGAACTACAGCAATGCACAGGGGTCCAGAGACCCGCAAAAGCTTGCAAAAACCCAAAATACAGTCTTGTTTGAAAGGTGAATGACCAAACATGACCTGAAGACCTTAGTACTTGGGGTACTCGGAAGTTCCCGCCTTTGAGCGAAATTTTCACTATCTAGGCGGAGAGTGATCTCATGAGTGAGAGGTTGATCACAGGTAACAATTATCTACATTTTCTAAAGTAATGAGAACATAGTTCCTGTACCCAGGAATCTTGAAGTAGCTTTTTCGTATGTCTATAAAGTATACTTGCTGTTGATGTATTAGGATTTGCCACTGCAAGTGGGTTTCGTGTTATACAGATGAGTAAGTGTAAGGACATTGCAGCACAATTTTATGCGCGTTTTTCGTTTTTCCAGAGGATTTTCTTGAGACTGCCACGTCGGTTCTTCACTCCAAAAGAAGTTTAATTATTCCTTTATTAGGAACTGTTAACAAACCTTGCTCCAATTTGCCTGATTTATAAAAACGGAAAAAAGAACTGTTATGGTCCCCTCATAAAAGTAGTTTGATCGACCGTATAATGTGTGCTGAACATTTATCTTGGTTCTTCATGCTCGCTTCAGTTCACAAAATTCTACCTCATGGATCTTCAATCATCTGTCACTGTATATTACACATTAGACAGATGTCGGACTAGGCCCAAGAGGCCAGAAACAAACACACAAAACAAGATAGGAAATATCATTCGCGAAAGTGTTCACGCCAAGATACAATGAAGAACGCTCAGATTGTTCCTGACAAGTTATCGAAAAATATCAACGCTGAGAGAGCCGATGGCCCAGAAAGACAGAAAAAGAAAGTAGCCAAACTCCGTGCTCACACTTCTGAAAGAGACAACTTCGTCGTCTGCGGATGAGTCAGACTAATCCGAAAACTTACTACGCGTGTAGTATTCATCAACGGTAGCACAAAGTCACGATATGAGCAGGTTGGTCATACTGCAGTGTAACAAATAACACTAATTTTAATTTGTGGTTACGGCTTCTTGTTCCTATAATGTACAAATAATCTGAAAGCAAAAAGAGACTACCAGCTAAAAAGGTAATTGGAAAATAACATGTGATCTAAAGACCTTAGACGCACAGAAGAGGACAGGATTTATACACTTTATAATCGCTAGTATAACGTTCCTGTAGTTATAGTTGTGGTTGAGGTTATTACAAATGTAACAAATTATTTTTGTATAAGATGGCCATTCCCCATCCAGGATGACATTTGAAGCATTATATTCACATTTTTGCACAAAGCACTTCACTACTCTTGTTCACATATAGCTTCAATTTTCATCTTAACCGGCCTTTTGGAAGAGGATTTTGATTGTATTAACATATTGATTTTCTGCCTTTTAGAATTTTACAATTTTAATATCAGATTCGTAATCAGCGACCTTGAAAATTTCTCTATACCCAATTTCAGATTCATATAGTGGATTTTTGCAATTTGTGTCCGCCATATTGAATCCTCCATTTTGAATTTTACAATTTTGATATCAGATGCGTAATCAGCGACATCGAAAATCATTATATACAAACTGTCATAAAAATCGAACTACAACTTTGTATTTTGGCCAGGTTTGGAGGGCGTCTGGACCACTGTGCGATGGTGCGAATAATGTTTTTGGACTGTAGCGGATGAAAACAGCTTGCTTTTCGTTGACTCGTGGTTTGCCTTTAAAAAAATGATGCCGTATCCCACCTGACAAGTGCGCGACGGTGAGGTATATGCCACCGGGAACCTCCCCAAAAGTTCAACATCTGAGCATATGTTTTTCGTGCTTACAAAACATACTTTTGCACCATCTGCAGTTACACAATGAAAGATAGTTTAATGAGAAGCTGCATGACGGGTTTGTGCATATTCGTTTACATTGAATCACATACAATCAGTTCTAATCGTCAAGTTATGTTAACATGATTCCGTATGAGTTCTTCGAGTGGTTGCACATCAATTCGTCCTGAATGGTTTACCACGCAAAAGGAGTTCGCCTTTGATTTAGTCAGAGTGAACGTTTGTGATCAATGTGGTGAGTCGTTCTTTGTTTGTTCTTCATGGTGCAAATTGAAGGTGTGTTTTGATTATTTTTGAACTCTGACGATCTCCATTTTGCAACATACAGTTCCTACAACCCGTAGAATGTTTTCCTATTGCTTTCCGCACCACCCGAGTGCCAACTTTCCGTCGTTCTCCTGTTCATAAAATAAGCCATTAGCAGCTAATGTTTTGTTCCATATATTCTTATTACTAATTCTTTCGGATTATCCTAGGCAGTAACTGCACTTGCGACCTCGAAGTCGGATAGGTTCCTTGTCAGTCAGGATAACCGACAATCAGACCCTAGAAGTAAATAATCAGCTTTAATTACAACGTTTAAACAATAACAAAATAAACTGTACTACATACTGGTTCAGCAGCATACATTAAACCTGAAATGCATATCTAACATTTTGTACATTGTGTTACATGTATTCAGTTAATCCACTTAAATATATCCATCAATAAACTTCAATATTCTTGTAGGTACGGAACCTTATATGAACACTATAAACAAGATTGGTGATAATAAGGTGCTATCTGACAGAAACAAAATTCTACAGGAAAGACAAAAGAGTGTGTAGCTTTTACAAATGTGAATGTGAAAGAAAGTGACACGTTTAATTCTTACATACCTGCTGGATCAGAGCATTTTTTTAAAAAATTATGTTATTTTTCGTACCATAGTTCGTCATGCCTCTATAATGAATACAAACACGTTGTCTGAATGATAATATTCAATACCAACGCCCAATCATCCCGTCAAAATTTTTGCTGTTTATCCTTAGTCATACCAAGCAAATTGCCGGGTTAGTATTTTGCTTAAACATACGCTTGGCTGACTCTTTCCTGGGTCATTGCGCCTACATTATACTTACCTGAACCACACATGGCTAAAGGCCATAAAACTTCAAATTTAAATAAAACGTAATTAGGATCAAGTAAAAGCAACACATACGGTGAACTGTGATGGTTTATTTACAACTACAGTAAAAAATATAAAGTGAATCTTTAGTACATTTATACTCCAATAAGATATTTTGTACGTACAAACACGTGAAATACTGGTGTAATGCATATTCATTTTTATCCATTTGCATTTCTTCACTTCACTACAATCAGAATTCTAGTTTTGTATGTTTCTTCTGTTGGCAAAAGGATGATTGATGTACGACCTTTCAATGAAATACATGTTAGGAAACAAGCCATAAATATAAACCTTGCAAAAAGTCTTGTAAAATCTGGCTCTGTCACGGGCTCAGTGGCCCTTGTTGGAACATTATTACCATATGATGTCTACTAAAGAAAATTTAACCGATAAACTATGGGCTACCATGATGAAAATAGAAAATTGTGTTTCCTGCCCTAGAAAATTGTAATGCAAAAAACGTTTAATATTTGGTGATATTAACATTAACTGGCCATACTGTTCTGCATTGTTAATTCTGTACACTCGGCTAAATACTATTATGATATGTCTAAAGTTCCTATAGCAGGGAAGGAATGAATGTTCACGGATACATTTTTTTTACCTTTGGGACCCACCTTCCACTCCTGTCTCTTAACATACTTTTTTCGGATTAAGTTGTACACTTTTGAGGTCGTGCATCACGAACAGTTGTTCGCTCTCCTTAATCTGGGACAGGATATCCCTAGATATTTTCCGATTAACGCAATTCAAACACTCAGATAATCTCCTTTGTTCCCTAGTCTTGTCCATAGGGTGATGCGGGATACTCTTTGGACCAAGCATCCAGTATGTTCTCCTGTTTATTTTCCATTCGATTAGGGGAGGAGATTGGGACGTTTATTTATTTGTTTTGTTTTACACAGAAAGAAATATTAAACACAGAACACGATACTAGGACAAGACAGGAGAACACAACACAAAGACTGATGACTTCAGCATGACTTGAAACATATTTAAAAAATAGAAAATTATTATTAATTCTTGTGGTCTAGATGTTGTAGTTTCCAGCTTCTGCTATGTGACTTCATGGGATTTCGGTGTCTTTCATCACAATCACACTTGATACTTACACAAAAGATTATCTTGTATGGATGTTCATGGTACTGTTCTGGTTTCCACAACACTGTCACACGTTCGTCCTGTGTTTTTGTTTATAGGTTATAATTAATTTTTCCTCCACCACACGTAAAGAATAATAGAAATACATATAATGTATTTATTGAGGGTTCGTATATCGCTGGCATTCCGGCAACCGGTCACTCTATTAGAAATTGATTACTGACTTCCAGTAATCCACACACTCACTTTCACTCGTTTTCACTCAGACGTTATCCCTTTAGTTGTGTTCGTTGTTTTTGTTTTAAGTTTTAAGGGTGTTTGTTATAGTTGGTTTATTTCAGTTAGTTTTGCTTCGATTCAATTTGTTTGCGTTTGTTCGGACGGTAGAGTTCTTGTTTTGATGTTATTTTCTTCTATTTTATTAAAGTTTACTTTGTGTAATGTTAGTTTATTTGTAATTATCTTTATTTGTTTACTTTCATTTTACAATTTTGTTGGCCCGCTTCTGACTTAGCTTATCTTAGTTTACCGCGCTGCCTTTGCTCTTGAGCGATACTCTCAGTTTCTCTGCATCTCAGGACGATATGCTTCGGAGTTGCGACCACGCCACAGCAGTGGTAGAGGTTATCCTCCACCAGGTTGTTTTAGCTTGTATCCGTAGGGTCCATGTCCTGTCAGAAAGTGAAGCAGACCGCCCTCTATTTCTATGTTTATACCTAGCCTCTCAGCCACGCTTGGGAAAAAAGGTATATAGTCTTATCTTCTTCTCGCATGTGGTCCAAATTGCTGCCAGGCATTGGTTGTTGCCGCTACTATTTCCTGTTTACTGTTGGCCGGAATATTTAGTATCTGTCTAATTTTGCTGGGATTATCTTTTTAACCAGTACATGGAACCAAATTGTTTTATTTCTAAATGCATGCGAGGTATGACTGCGGCCATCTGTAATGCCTCTAAAGGTGTCGTTCTGTAGGCATTTAACATTCTTAATAGTATTTGTCCTTGGGCTTCGTCCACGATTTGATTTTTATCTGATGTCATTCATTCTATGATACCATATGCTTGCTCTATATCCGAATAATAATCTTATAATTACATCATGATAAGTTTTTATAAGTTTTATTGGGCTTTGTAGTTTCTTATTAGCTATGTTTATATTTTATGCCTAATTTTTGTTGTTCTATTTTTGCGTTTGTTACGTTTTGATTAAAGTTTAATTTTTCATCCAGTGTGAAACACAGATCGTCGGCGTATCAAACCAAGCACTCTGCTTCCGCTTTGCTCTTTAGTTCTTCCAATCATGGCTCAAAGGCTGTGTCCCAGAGCACCGGTACTATGACTGATCCCTGCGGATTTCCCTTCGTCGGTATTTAGTCGCAACGTTATCCGCATCGTTTGCTTCTATTTGCCTATTATCAAAATAATTTTTAATTAACTCCCAAAGATGAGGATAAATAATATTAAGTTTTTTTAGTTGTTCCATTAATGCTAGCCACCATATGTTATCGAATCTGCCTTTAATGTCAAAAACTTTGTTAGTATGTATCAGCATTCCTCTGAAACTTTGGTACATCGTTTATTTGTAGCATTTTCTGTGAATTAGCTTTTCTGAATCCATATTGCAACTGGCATTCTCCTAAATTAATTCTTTTTTTCTCATTAATTGTATTTACGATTATCTTTTTGAACATTTTACTAATCACAGTGAGTAGACAGATTGACCGGTAGGACTTAGGGTCGTCTTATCTTTGTCATCCCCTTCTAATAGTATTATTAACTTTAATACTTTCCATGGATTTGAAAAAGTACTTTGCTTTATGTCTTCCTGAAACAGCCTTGCTAGGTACGGTGTCCAAATTTCTTTTGTATTTTGTACTTTATTTTTTATTCCGTCTGGGCCCGGGGCTTTTCCGTTTTAAAGTTTTCGATTGCTATTGTTATATCTATATTACTTACTTCCAACTCGTCTTATTATCATTTGTGGGCTATTATGCTGCTTGGTTTCTTGTTCTTTGTCAGTGTTGTTATCTTCTTCCTCTTTATCATTACGAAATAGTTTAGTTAGTAATAAAGTTGTTGTTTCAGTCCAGTTTGTCGTAAATTGCCCGTTATCTTTCCTTAATGTCTTTTGGATGTTTTTGTTTTAATTGTGTTCAGGACTATCTAATACGGTGTGCCCCATGAGTCTAGACACATGTTCTTTTCAGCAAAGCTGTGCGCTTGACGTCTCATCTTCCATCGCCGTTCAGTCTGATATTTCATTTAATATCTTACCTCTTGCTAGGGTTAAGTCGATGGTCGTCCCCATCCCGGCCCAGTCTCTGAAAGTCGGTGACATGCCGTTTCTGTTGAGTACTTGTAAGTTGTTTTGGTTTATAAAATCTTCAAAGAGTTCGCTCCCTTCGTCTGTGTCAGGGCTGTACCATAGCGGGGCCATATCATTTAGGTCTTCTGTTATGATTATATTTGTATTGTTGCTAAATTTACTTATTATTAGCTCTAATTTATGAATGAAGTTCTCTGTCATAAGGGAGAACTGACAATATATAATTATTAGTATGAATTTGGATTTTTGGGTTGTAATTTATAAACAATGAGTCTATTTATCATTGCATTCTGTGTAGACCAATGCCTACAGCTGTCTTCCGAAGAGTATCCATTTGCCCGCAATTTGATTTTATCTACCCCCTCTATAACAGGAAAGGTTATAATTTTTCCTGACGGATGTATTGACCCGATTAATATTCTTAGGGTAGCCGTAAGCATGTCAGGTTCCTCGAGTCGTCATAGGTTATAATCTAATAAAGATTTTGATAATGGGTAGTTAGCGTAAATTTAAGTTTAAATTTGATTTCTATCGGTTCTCTCTCGTTGAGTTCCTGTTTATTTTCCTTCTGACATTTTATTTCCTTTTTCACGCTGACGGTGGTAGTCTTCTAGTCGATAACTTGTTTTTTCTTTGTCCTGTATAGTCTTGGGTTCCAAGCTCTCCATCTCGGTTTTCTTCTTTTCTCTCTGGGCGATGTTCTGCTTCCCACTTCTGCCTCATCTGCTCGTCTCCGCCGCTTTCTCTTTTGCTAGACTGTTTCTGTCCGCCCGCATTTTCTTCTCCAGATGATTCCTCTGGCGCTTCTTCGTTTTCTGCTTTTACTATTTCTTGTTTTACGTTTTGCTAGTTGCTTGTTTCATTTTCGATTTGCAGTTGAGAATTTTAAATTCTGCTAAAAAGTTCCTACTCATTTATTATCATTTTGAAAACAATTAGTATTATTTTCTTTTTCAACTTCTGTATACTTTTAGGATTGAGTAGGGATCGACTGCCAAAGGCCCATTCCGATTGTTGGGATTGTGATTAGATTCCTGGAGTTTGTTCAACACGTAGACATGACATCCAGCAGGAGTTCTAGATCCTCTTGAAATGTTTCTTTTTTGATCTGACGTGAAGTATCTCTCCTCTCTCCATCGTATCTGTTGGTATTGTGGTAAATTATCAGGAATTTGTTTTCTCTCACTTCTATTGTAACAAATTTAAGTTCCTATATATAGAATCTATCATGTGGTAAGGCAACAACTGGGGCGAAGCACCTCGGGAAGGTCACTAAATCTGGGTTAATAAAGTGCAATGTAAATTCATGACTAGGAAAGTAGTGCTTAATAGTCTTGCACATTGTTTGTTCTGATAGACCCAGTAATATTCACAGCAATATGTGGTTCCTGTTCTGTCGCCTTCACCCTTCAGTAAAGTTTACTAGATTTTACTTCTTCCGGTGTTACAGCCGTTAGTGCAATCTAAATTAAACATTCATGCCTGATTGGTTCTTTCTTTGCCTATACTTTTATAGTACAGGAACAGCTCTACGTTATTAGTATTTTCAATTTATTTATAAAGTAATAAACTGAAATATATGTCGTTTGCACATACTGTGTACTTCTCGTTTTATTTGTAAACATGTGATATTGAAGCTACACTGCAAGAAGTGTGCCATATTTTGCATTTTAACAGTTGGAAGGAGAAGTAAACAACGTGATTCAAAGAGTGCCAACCTACGACCTGTGCACAAAGGAGGCATATGCTGCACATGCCATTCTCTTAACACCTTTCACAAACTCTTTGCAGTTTTGTAGTTCGCAAAGGAATAGTTTCACATGTATCATTTTGGCACAAGTTTTGTATCTACTCCATATGAGCTGAGTGTGACCCAAACTTCAATTTCCCAAATATTTCACATATCATCATTTTAATAGGAAAAATCAATTATAAATAATAGCCAACTTATGTTGTCTAGGTTTCATATTGATATCATTCTAGCGTGAGCACTATTTAATGGAATAATTAAGACTTGATACCACAATCTGTATTTACAAAGGTAAGAAAGTTGCCTTTGTTTAAATACAAGATATATAATTTAACAAAAAAAACGATAATATAATTAATCAGCCAGTGGAATAAGGGTACATACCACATCCCAATCAAAATCGACTTCTTACGTTAAACAAACAGCTTATGCCATCTAGCGTCCCCTCCTGTAGTGAGTGTGTCAGTGGAAGGCGCCATTTTTGTACTAAAATGCAATAATAAATAACATTCTAAAATAAGACACTTTTCGCGAGTGGAAAAAGGGCACATTCCACAATGTCCAGGGCAGCCAAACAAGACTCATCATAGTGTTCACATAAAATTCTCTCACAACGACATTGAAGGGTATCTGAAACTAAAATTGCAAAAACAATGTGCCATTGATCAAAGTTTCCTGTTCCTTTGCCACTGAAGTATTAAGAGGGACGAAACATCAAAGTTTCCAAGTACCATGATACAGTTCATCGCACATATCTATTCTGTTTTTCATGAACGCGAAAAGTCAAATTTCATCATTAATGAGCAGGAAGCATAAGATATTGATGCCGAACTGCATTATTAAAATACGATTTGTTTAAGAAGGCTTATGTCCTGAAATAGCGGTTTCAATGAAAAGTAGGCACGTGTTATATCCCAATGAAAATTGGCTATTTACTTCAGAAAAACCATTTATGTCATCTAGCGTCCACTCCCGTACAGTCAAAATTTCCATTCGCGTTAAAGCTAACTTTTATTTTGAACATTATCGCACCACGATCAAATCCCAGATAATTCTGACCTGGAGCAAAATTATATTGTACCACCATTGAAAGTATACATCTAGCGAAGACTATTCCAGTAATATTTATTAAGATTCACGACCTAGAGTTAATGCCCTTTGTGGCATTCATAGCACAATAAACGACAACAACTTTCATATTTTATATGCATTAATTGAGTCTTCGTTTTTCCGTGTCCGTCCACAAGTAAATGCACATTCTTAGAAAGACTATTGCGCATACGAACTCTGGGAAAGGCCATGTTATTCATAACATTATTTTAAATTAGAAAGCTACTCCATGTGTATGAATGGAAAACTGCAGCCTTCCACTGTATGCCATAAGGTTATTTGAAACCGAATGGGTGATTTCTATGAACACAATTGCTGTAATATTGAATATGTACTAAAAGCAAAATTTATTTCATCGACTAAAAACAACTTTCCAAAAGGCTAAATATACGTTCATGACACGAAATTGATAATATACATCTGAAACAAAAGGAGTATTGTTACCTGCTCAATTTGTCCAGAATTGAAGAATTATTTATTCCAGAACAGAGGAATTGTTTCATACAAACGTTATTTCCTCTCTCTATTGTTTTCCTTTACAAAGAAATTTAACTGGATGATGATAGCAAATCTGTATTTGGTGTATAATATTATCTAGCTCTAGCAATCAATAAGCTTTTAACTCTTCAATTAATTTTCATACTTGACAATACAGTATATAGTTAATTTGGTTTCAAAATAAATTGATTGTTCTCTAACACTTCATTAATAAATACATAGAAAAATAAATATTACAGTAGGTGCACTTTAATCCGGCATTATTTGGTTCAGCACATTCTGTAATGCGGCACGGCCGCAATTTGTTCTGGTGAATTCGGGCGTTTGTTGACATTATATTACCTTTTTAAACAACAACGCCCATATATGTGTTTTTCTTTTGCCATAGAGCAGATCATTACGTGCACAATTTATTTTAAATATCGTTGTACTGTACTGTATTAATTTTTCTTTTGTATTCCCGTTAAAATTATATTGACATTCAATAATCAGGCAAAATCCCTAATCCATAACGGCCGTGGTCTCGAAAGTACCGGATTAAAGAAAGACTATTGTATTTAATATTTCCAATAAATCTTGTACAATAAATTTCTATATTTTTCATCCTGTATCACATTTAATTTAAACTTTCTAATTAGAATGGTCTATTCGTTTAATTTCAGGAGATTACGAAGAATGCTCATTAGAGGGAGTAATATGCTACTATCAACAGCAACGTAAGGATCGCTTGTACATTGTTTCTATCTTCAACTTCACACATAAGCCTTTATGAAAAAAATATTAACGAGGATATTAAATTTACTAATCTTTAAATTTCAGCCAATGTATCGCAAACGAATTACACAAATTCCTACCCACTAGTGTAGTAGGTTCTTGTTCTGATTCAGCATAAACATAATATTCACAAGCGCATCGTAACCTCCTTCTTGAATTAAAATGAATAAACCACTTCCTGTGCAGGGCAGATGGCCTTGTCTACTGTGCTCTTGTTTCAACTCTCGAAGTTCTACAGACTCCACAACACTTTTTCTCTTCTTCTCTTTTACAAGCAATATATAATCAGGAGTATATTTTTCACAATTAACCCTTGTCGCACTAAGGTCAAAAAGTTACGTTAAGCACTAAAGAGGGGTTGAAAGTGCACCTCACAGGGAAATATTGAATATTTATTTACCATATTACTTATTCTTTATTATTATGCTTGAAATTAAGGAACAATTATATTTAACATATTTTAGCATGCTTTTATTGTATATAAGTAGGAGCATTAACCTATAACCTATAAGAAAACATTGTCATATATTGTACTACAATACATATTTACTATCTTGGATCATTGCGTTACAAAACAACGTGGTGCAATAGTCAATATATTCTCCTATGTTTCGTTTCTTTGTACAAAAAAAACAACATAATTTCCCTTGTTATCCCTTTGTACAAGGGCCAATATTCAGTAACATATTTACTCTTGTAAACGGAAACGAAACAGCAGAAAATATTTACTCTTACTCTTTCACTATGTTGTCCTATAACGGAAAAGATCCATTCACTTTTAGCACGACTTTATATAACGTATAAGTACAAAGAATTTTACTTTTTTTTCATCAAGACATGTTTTTTAATATTTTTATTTTTATGTGCATGTGATCTAGTAAAAAGCTCTCCTTGGAACTTGACTGAACTTAGATAAAGGGCAAATAAATAGTTTCTGTTCTCGCTAATCTTTCACTTGATCATATTCGTATAAAAATGTAAAAATCTGCACTTTTTGTTCTTAGTTAGTGTAATTAACTTTTTATAAAACATAAATAAATGAATTCAACTTATGGTAGGAGATGAAACAAAATCGTTAGCTGTCTTTCTGGAGAGTCGCGTATGTTCTTCTTCGTTCTTCATACACGTGCTGTAAGTCTTTCTCGATATCACAGTTCTATGTTCTTTACAAACAAATTTCTTGCATCCAGTACATGCTGCACGAACTTTTCTGTCTTCAACATACTTCACGACAACAGCAGCAACACACACAACGACAATGACACAAAGCATGAACAAAGGTGAAACGAGTAAAAAAACAAATGCAAACAATATTTTTGTATTTATAAGAGGCAACACTGCTACACACAGTTCTTCTGCTTTTGTCGACATGAGCCATGGTTGAATAAAAGCGGTAAATGAAATTTAATTCAATTTCAATCAGTTTTCCTGCTACTGGCGCCATTATGACGCTGTGCTGCAGTTCTGTTTACTATTCACAAAAAGTGTTGTACATGCGTTCCCACTTGAGCCTTCAGTAGGATTCATTCATTTCCAGCATCCCTGAAAACTGAACATGAGTCTGGTAACGTCAGTCAGTTACTGGAAATTTTTAGGCATCTACCCTTTCTTCAGAAATGGTTCTGAATTTTCTTCAGAGAGCAACAATATCACTTATAGATACATCAAGAAATCTCCCACGTCGTTCAACATTTAACTAGTAACTGTCTATACGTTCTTACTGTACAAAGGCAACATACCACTGGATTGGATAACCTTTAGAACGATTTTTCGATGCCTAGTAAACCTATGAGCTGTGCATCTTCTACTGCAACACGTAATTATATTCAAGATAGTCCAGGTACCCATACTTATCTATAAAGTACGTCAATATCTTTCAAACTACAGTATATTAAAATACAGAAAGCTGGATTTCACGCATACTTCTCACAATTGAATGTATTTTCAAACTAACAAAACTAGTTACACGCAGTCTGGCATAGTTACAATTCCCCTAGCTCGTAATGTCTTTTTTAGTTCGGAAAAGCTTTCGATAAGGTTTGACAACATGGGCTCATTTATAAAATTGTCCATCTTAATTTTCTCACTGTATATCCACATGTATATATCGTTGTTTTAATATTACACTTTATATATCAATGGAAATATTACCAGCTCCCATCCTTGCTTCATTCTCCTAGTCGTACCTCCATGCTTTTATTATTTCATACTATTATTCCTCCAATTCATAGCTTATTTTATGTGACTACCAAATAATGTTCAACTTTCATCAATATACAAATCTAGCTATGTACAGGATCCAGCTATTCTTATTTCCCATTTAATTCGATAATTAAATGATGTTAAATATATAATAACTGAATTAAATGGGAATATAAGTATTGTTGCATCCTTCACAGTGCTGCCTTCTTGCTACTGCTCCAACTAGCTAAGAGTTCCCCTCTACTAGAGATAATCTGCACTGTAGCTAAGAAAAACCTTGAGTTGGGATATGCAACGCACCTCATGATCATTTCAAGCTGATCCTGAATTACACCCTATAAATCCCCTATAAAGCACCAGGTTTCTCTAAAATATGTCAAAAAATTAGGGTTGAAAACTGAGTGAGCTTGACTAGGATAGGATCCAATTGTGAGGGTCTTTTACTCCGGCAACGAACTTACAGGTTCTGTTAGACATACTATTAGTTACTTACTTACTTAAAATGCAGGAAATTTCTGAAATTGATTGGTTCAAACGTTCTACCCCTCGGGCGATACCCATGATCTATCTTGATGATACATGGATGGCAAATATTAAAAGTAATCATTGCATCTCTCATCGAACGTTTTGACATTCCTATCGTTTTCTTGTATGAAGTTTCCGGCCCTTTTAGTTTGTGCGATTGCGGAATTTGTCATTTTGGCCGTTTTATTACACCTTATAAGATATCAAAGTTGGGTGTCATTGCCGGGTTTTGTGTTTGGGGTTTCTTGTCATTGCGCCTTCTGACCATTTTTCTATGAGGCGATTCATCCGCTTTTGTGGGCTTTCTGATTATTTTGAATGCATTCTTTTTCTGAATGACTGGATGTTATGCTAAAGTTTGTCAGTTTCTTTCGGTGTTCTGACGGGTATATTAGACTTTATAAACGTTTTCAGCTTTCAGTGTTATTGACGGGTTTTGTGTTTGCGTTTTTTTATTGTTGAGTGTTCCGATCTTGATGCTAAGGAGCAACGGCATAAAATATTTTTTTTCAATATTCTATAGGTCAATCATATTCATTAAGTGAATTGTTACGGCCCTCTATTTGAAACATAAGTTTTAATTTAATGATTCCCATAAGATGTATTCTGAAATCTTCAGAGAAAATAGTATTCTCTCCGAATTCTGCAATATTAAAATAGTGCAAGAATACATGAATTAATCCAATAATTCTTACATAATACATGAAAATGTGTTTAAACAGTGTTGCCATAGAAAACGAAAACTTTTCACCAATGTCAAGCCTTAGAAAATCTATTCCAGCACAACCACCACTACTGTGGGTGCAAGTATAACTTTAAAGATAACCTTTGCAAAAGACATTAGCAACGTGAATGTTGCAAGTGAAGAGCTCAGCAGTGAAAGAGATTAAATTGTCAGCTTTCATTTTGAAATGTGCGGCCTCATATTCATTAGTTGTTTAATGCGTTGTTAGTGTGATACAATTACACCGTACTGTTCTATAAGAATTTCAGTAAATTTGTTGAGATGTGATTCCCTTTCCTATATATCAGTTGTTTATGCGAAACTTGTTTCCTAAAAGATGTAATCCAGAAGTGGAAATTAAATTATGTTAATGAAAGGTAACGCACCTCAGATGCGAACTCTATAATGTAATGCGTAGTTGTCCTCAAAATGTGCCAAATTTTTAAGAGTCTACGGCACCGATTAGGTTTCACATTAATATGCACAGAAGAAATATAGGTTTTAGATTTTTTTTAAATATATTTCTTGAATTTCTTAGCGTTTAAAAATCTCCTTAAATATAGTCCTTTACAAAATTATTTTCCGATTCCTGAACCATGATACGCTCATCCGGCTCCTAACTCAAATAATTTGAATCAAATAGTCAGGCGGTGGCATAGTATAAAGGCGTAACGTTATAACATTGAATTTACAAAAATACAACAGATATGTGAAGCTATTGTTAAAGTGTGTCATTTGATATGGTATGGTACTTTCACTGTAAACAATGCAGTATTACAATTAATGATTTTAGTAAATACTATATAAATTATTTAATTAAAATCGTTTTAAAATACAACTTTCGTATAATTTTTCTTCTCGTGGGATGATACATCAATAAGGTCACTATCTGGATGATTCTCTAGTAAATTCGTATAAAATTAATGTACTAAAATGATGTCGACAAATATAGTGCAAATTACTTTTTCTTTAGAAAACTTCACTATAACCGTTTTGTGAGTGTGTGTCAGAGGTAATGTATGTTTTATATTTTGCCATGGATCTTTCTTCATACATTTCTTCATGTACTTTACCTTAAAATTTTATGTACACAATATTTTATTAAAAATTTAGAGACTGAATTTTGTAGTGTAGATTGCATATAATGTACACAATAGTAACGGATTGTCATCCTAAGTCTTCAAAATCCGTTGTATAGCTCATATCTTTTATTTTTAACATTTGTTTCTCCATGTGCTATTTAAACACATTCAGAACAACCTAAGTGCCGAGTACTGGAATTTCCGTGTTATTTGCAATGATCAAAATAATGCACTTAAACGTTACTACTTGCATATCAGTTAAATTTAAAGAAATTGCCAGCTCAATTGTGGAGTACAAGAAGTTACCATCATGTAATTTTCAACATTTTGTTTACCTATGTTTCAACACTCAAGTAACGAGGAGTAAAATATAGTTGCTATTTCAAGATGAAGACCAGCTGACCAGATATTTTATGAAGATTTGGAAAACTTTATCTCCGCCCAAATCGTTACAATAAATCTTGAAAAGTTCACAACTTCATGTTCTAATGTTGTCAAAGAAATAATAGCATATAATTCTTCCTTTAATAATTCTTCAATAACTTAGTGGCTGTAAAGAATGTATAGTCGCAGTGTAAGAATTTGTATGTAATTTTTATTCGTCTATTATTGCAGAACACAAAGAAACCAAGGAATGCAAATGTCTGGAAACATGTGACAATGTTGAAGTTGAATCTCACACTGCCTTTGAACAACAGTAAGTAAACTTTACAATTGAAGAACTACTTTAGTCTTTACTTTGCGAAGATCAATCTGGCGCAATGCAATAAATTTTAGCACTTCATGCTCACGAGTCCTCGTGATTTGGTCATTCATCTTGCAATGAGGCATTACGAACTTTGAAGTTTTGCTATAGTGCACTACCAGATAGATCATTACGTGACTCGAAATCTAGCGAACTACTAACACGCCACGCGCAAGTAGAAATGTAAAATGATCAAACAAAAATGGCGATTAATTCGCAACCCCTTTATAGATCTGTTTCTTTTTTATTCCGTGGTCAAGCTAGTCCATGTGATGTAGTGGGCAAACCTTCAGTACCAACAGTCCTAAGATGTCTGATATGTAACAATTAGACCACGCCATTGATATTATTAGTATCTGTAAAATATTATTATGCATAGAGAAGATTCTGATCAAAAATCAGATATGCAGATCTTTTCAAGGTAGTCTCCCGGTCCTTCTTTGAACGACGATAAATAGAACTTTGTTTTAAACCATTCAAGCCATGTAGCTTTCTCACTTTACTTATCGACATTTCATTATTGTTACAATAAATGAAGAGCAGCTCCACTTCATTGAATCCATTGTGTCCCTTCCATTTTTGCAATGACATGTTGCAATGCAAAATTAAAGAATAGTAGCGATAAGGCAACGCCTTATTTGAGAATCTCGAAACTAGCTGACTTTTAATACAAGTAATTATTCTGTTTGTGTGGTCGCTGAGATACATTGCTGGTTGAACAAGGTTTATCGATATACCAAACTGTACCACGAAAATGTATATATATCCCTTTTAATAGAATCGCATGATTTCTTGAAATCAATGAACATTTGTTGAACTGATCTGTTGTATTCTCATTTCTTCTCTAATATTTCTCGCAAGGCGAAAATCAGGTGCAACGTAGATGTATTTCTTTCAAATCCACACTGCTATTCTCCAATTATTTCATCTGGCTGTACAGTGTACACCTAGGTGTGTCAGCAAGATATTACTGAAAACTTCTTAATATCCTAGGAGTAGCGATATTCTGAGGTAATCAGGTTTATCGCCTTTGAAGTAGACCGGAAATGCTGTTGAGGTTTTAAATTCCTATGGAAGCTACTGGTTTCTCCATACACTAGTTATCAATGTAGTTAGTTGATTGTGCAGTTACTCCCTATTTAATTAATACAGCTACGATCGCGTCAATTGTACGCGCTTTGGAAGTTTTCATTATCTCTCCTCGAATATCGATTTCGATTTTCCTAGGTTCGGGTATTCGCAGTTGTGCAATATAGATTTCATATTTATCTTTTATTATTTGCTGTACATGTTAAGAAAATTGTCGAAATATCTTTTCCACACATTTTTAATTTCAAATCATTTTAATAATATTTAACCTCAGCTGGTACAATTTTCTCAAAGGCTTTAGCCCCTTGTATGTTATTTGTTATTGTTATGTTATTTGTTATGTTAAACCTCTTATGTTATTTACCTAAAAGTTATTCTCTTCTCCTAATTTTCTCCTCTATCTTCTAATTTTCTGCTTCAAACACATTCGCTTTTAAAATATATTTTGAGTAACAGCTTTTCAAGCTTCGCGTTACTTTCCTGGTTTATATTTGCTTCCGTTTTATTGCTTTGCTTTCGTTCTCTTTCTCGTTTTCATTTTTTAGAAATTTTAAAGTATGCTTCATCAAGTCAAGCTTTCTTCCTCTCTAGTTTATTATGACAGACACATATATCCATTACAAACTTAACTGAGTATAAATTATTACTCAGATCATATTTGCATCAATTTTATTATTATTATTAGTCGTCGTGTCACTCAAAATTTCGAACGTAGTTGATATTTTGCGATGATACTGCTTTTATGCTCGGACTATCGAGTCGTTTTATTTCGTATTTCACTTGTTCTTATCCTTTGATATCTATACTCGCAATACACAGCATTTTCTTTTATTTTGTGATTCATTCCCTCATAAACTTTGACTCCCATTATATTGGTAGATCCTCATATATTTACTAGTACCTAGTTCTGCGATTTGTCATCCCAAAATATCCATGTATATTTTTATGCGTCTCTTATATATGCTCGTTTAAAGTATATGCTCGTTACTATACGGAATTGCTAAAATTATAGACTTTTAACCATTATTGTAGCTAACGTCGTGAAGAGTTAACCTTTTGGTGGGTGGCGCCTGGCTGTAGTCTACTAACCTCAACGATACTTCAACACCAAAATATTCTATGTCGAAGAAACGATTGAATGTTTGACCAGACACTATTTTACGAAGCTACTTATAAGTGAGAATATTATTCTGTTTCTTGGAATAAAACTGTAATATTCCACCATGGCTGGAATACTGCCGCAAGTAAAAAATAAACAAAAAAAGAGATCTTCTGCTATATAAATTACAGTTCTTTAATTACTTAAACTCACCTCGAGTCAGTTGTTATTCTTTTACGTAATAATTGTCTTATATCTTTGTTGTAGACGTATGTCTTTATGGCAGTTCAAACTTTCAAAAGTTGATATCTCAAAACAGCCAAATTTGAGTTATGACAGCACTGCAGCTAGGGTGCGATATTTATATTTTTAACCGCTTATAAATTAAACATTCTATTGTTTCAAAATGTATTAGTATCCGTTTAGTAAAAACTGCTCTATGTGTGTTTATAGTATAAGGTTTAAATGCCAGTATAATACTGAGTATTGACAGTTTATTATTCAGCTACATGAAGTGCTTCCCTTTAACCATACTCCTATTCCAGTAAATATTCCGTTTAATATGGCTCTGGTGTTTCGATAAGTATGATTACGAACTGCTTCTAACGATTTCAGTAGCACATTCTTGCAAACAAACAAATGTGGCAAC
This sequence comes from Lepisma saccharinum, assembly GCA_022664845.1. Classification (NCBI taxonomy): domain Eukaryota; kingdom Metazoa; phylum Arthropoda; class Insecta; order Zygentoma; family Lepismatidae; genus Lepisma; species Lepisma saccharinum. The sequence continues at coordinate 28,559 of JAGDQP010004455.1, forward strand.
AGGGTTTATCCGTTTATTTCGTTGAAACGTTGCAACAAAGTTCAATTTTTACAAACCACTCTTCTAAGAAATAAAACATGTTGTAATATAAGATTCTGAATGCTAAACAATTTGGAATGTTGTTGCTATCCACCAGTAAATGTACCAACAACTTTCATTAAAAGGATATGAATACAATAAACTTTAATAAGGGAAAGTACGTTAAATTTGTAGATACTGTAACCCTGTTGTTCACAAAACATTCTGTGGTATTTGTGCACTTCCGAGAAAAATGAAGAAATCCATTTTTATATCACATAGTAAATCTATTGTCAAGGAATTCAATTCCATTTAATAGAAATATGTTAATTTTAGTTATAAAGTTCAGCCATATTATTGAATTGAATCATATAGAGTTGTATTTACGGCTTCTAGCAAGCTACAGCTGAGGCTGCGATAGATTAGGGGAAAGCAGTCAGCCAATATCTCAGTTCAAGGCACTCCCAGCATTTGTTTGGTGTCACCGAAGGAAAGCCCTGGGAGAACCTCCATCAGCATAGTCGAACCTTGGTATCAAACCCAGCACGGCTCGATATATACGCTTTTATATCACGAAACTTTACAGTTTTGTTGTATTTAGATTCTTGAAATTGAAACTCGATAATGTGTAGCAAGACGTACCTAGAAAACCAGAAATAGTTGTCGTCTGCAGCAATGACCTGTCTCCTATACTCGGGAAAACCTTACATCCCATGGTGTGAATGTGAACCAAGGAAGTCGTTCAATGCGTGCATCACCTTGTCAAGGAATTAGAGCCGTCGTCATCGCAGATGGTTTATTAAAGAATGGAACAAATGGTAATCTGAAGGTGTGGAGATTTTGGTTTCCCGTATGGTGCAAACCACTGATAACACGCGCCTGAAGTATCGTAAAAAACACTTCGAATCGCAGGTCAGCACTCTGTCCAGAAACGAACCCTTACCCTGACGAAACAACAAAGAAACACGGGCATTTGCTCGTTCCACTTTCTGAACCGCATTTAGGCTCATGTGGAACACATCGTCCCACTTTTCGAAATTTTCTAAGTGAAGGAAAAGTTGTCAAATGTCTGTCGCACTGCAATTGAATGTTTCACACGTTTGGTCATTATCGGCCTCAATAGTCGTGAGTGGCTCGTTGCATATGATTTTTGCACATCTCGTACGTGGTGCATCCTGAAGGGATTTATCGCCGTTGTGAAATGTTTTTAAAGAATCTTTGTACTGTTGGCTCATTTATCACTCGCATATTTCATTACCGCTCAGTAACACATTACTTTCACCTTAGCTGTCTTACCTCTGAACGCATGGCGTGGGAAGGCAAGGGAACTTAAGCCACGTGAGAATTCGACAGAACTGCATTGGTTTGCCTTTTCTACATCCATATTTTGTTTTTAGTATAATATTTAATATTAATAGTCCATTTATTTGTTTCAGGCTGAGTGGAATTGGATTATTTATGTATGTTATGCTTTCATTCCCAAATATTGGATATCAACGCGATGTCGTCTTCGGAAAATTGGAGATGCTAGGTAAATGCTAAATCCTTATTTACATCTTAAACATTTTACTATTATTACTGCTTGATAATAAACTACAGCACCTACAGTTATTGGAATAATCATGGGGCAATTGTTCATTAAGGGGAAACCTCAAAATTGGTTTTGCCCGCCTATTGGAAAATATTAATAAAAATATTAAAATGTCTCACTCTAAATGTTGCCCAACTACAGAATGTAATTTTTGTTACCCAAGATTTTCCCTGCTACGTAAGATCTGAATCGAGTTAATGAACTGATAATTGTTACTAGGTATTAAGGTAACATGGCATCATGTTTGCTTTGTAAAAATTGCATCCTGCTTTTGGCTTAAACATGGAGTTCTGAGGGGTATTACGTCCTAATGTTTCAATGCAAAAGATATTATTGTCTCAGTTTACGTTTCAGTGTTTCGAGGGCAAGGTTACTCTTGAAGAATACAAACTTATATTTTTAACTAATTTAAGAATATATGAAAGGGCGTGTCTGCACGAATGGCATCATTCATAAAAGTGAAACATTATCATAATGTTTTTTAAAAAAAGGTGTGTTTAGCATGCCATTTAGCCTATTTTGGGGGAATACTGAGAAATGTATAACTAAATTGGAACATAATAATTACTTAATACTTATAGAGAATTTACATATAGTGGGAAGTACTGATAATTTCCCATTTTTCTCCCTTATATTGGGAATATTTCCACTACTCTTCACTAATTATGGCGTCCTTCTTAGAAACGGACAACTTAAAACGATCATTTTAAATGGGCAAAATGTTGTTTCCATACAAACAGTGTCGAATATACAAAAGAAAGTCTAATCAGGACACACATTTCTAAAACCTTTTCTTCCTTCTAAATTCGTGTCGATTTTTATTTTTAAAAAATACAATGTTTTCTTTTAAAATTTAATTATTCGGGTCAAAATAATGCTGTGCCTCATTTTGGGGAAAGATCAATTAGTAGTACCGATAACTTCTTCAATGACTCCATTTGATGGCAGCATCAAATAAACAAATTGTATTATAGAGGGCTGAACAGTGTTAATTTGTTTCCAAGGATTTGGCGGAAAATATTTCAGTAAGATCGATTTATGCTGCCTTGTAGCAATGTGGCGTCAGTTAGAAAAAGGAGTGAGAATGCGCTGCTAAAATACTTTATTTCTCAGCCGACCATGTAGCCGTGCGATCTAGGCGTTAGGCCAACGACTCGAAGGTCTGAGTCACGGCAGGAGCAGGAGTGTCTTTTAACTCGAACGAGAACGGGCCGAAGTAAACAGTTGCTAGATTGGCCGCTATAAAATAAAGTTTACAAAAGTTGTTTACTTTATTTCTCCGATATCTCAACTGATAACGATGATATTCTTGAAGATACTTAAGAGGAATATGTCGTCCGTTCTTCAGACGAAGAATCTTCTGAAACAAAGTCATCTGAGATAAGCACAACGGATGAAAATTAGAGAATACTATCATCCTGAGCAACATTTTCATGCAGCCCTGGAATGGAGAAATTTGTGAATATATGATTTTGTAATGTCTTGTATATTACCTGTTACTGTCTTACGTTAGCCTTGTAAAACATGCATGCATAATCAGTCTTATTGTTGCTTACCGGTAGCACCGTGGGCTGAAAAGGGGGCGTCACAAATTGGCAAAAGGGAACTATTGTCTTTGGTCGTAAATGTGGCAATAGTGGAAGGAAGTGGCCATTTTTTACGTGTCCACGTACACGATCAGTAGTGTTCATTTAGAGTGGAAGGAGTCGGAGACGCTGTGGCAGGAAACGCATCATGAACAACCATAATCTGGGCAGATTAGCAACCACTAAACGGCTCGAAAACTGACAGGAATTACTGCAATAGTACTATGCAAAACCTAATCATCCCGTCTTTTAACGAAAGCTGCGACGAGAATTGCACGGTGTAAAAATATTCAGTCATAAACCTAGGGTAAGCCCCAAATTGTTATACAAAAGAAAAATAGTCTGGAGTGGGCGAGGCAGGACTGACATTGGTCCAAAGATAAGTGGCAGCGCATCGTGTTTCAGGTTCTGCATGTATTGTAATGCTGGTCGCTCCGGGGTCAAGAGGAGGGCAAGGGAAACCTTCAACGCAAGGTGTATGCAAAGGGCAGTACTCAAGTGTTGGGGTGCGTCGCATGGTTCGGATGCATTATGTCATGCAAGCAGTGGCCTACGTGCTACATTTGGATAACGAGATGGAGTCCAGATTCTCCATTCTACACCCACTATATCAAGCAATGTCCACACATTTGCAATTGTGCAGGATTTGTTTCCAGAATATGAAATAGGTGTACGACATTTCGAATCCCCACCACCACCAAATTGCCAGATCTCAATATTATTGAGAAAACATGGAACATGCTTAAATGAACCGTTACTAAGATACAACAACACTTCTCAACTTGACCCGTCTGCGGCAAAAGTTGTTCACTGAATTGGCCAAACTGAACGTGAATGTCATCTTATTCCACATTGGCAGCATGCCAAAGAAAATCGAGCTGTGATTCGAGCTCGTGTGATGTAACCCCATATTAACTAACAAAAAGGGAATACTATAACTTTTCTCCTTTGTGCTATATCGCTCACAATTAGCACTTGTTGCTAAAAAAATACTGAAAGCGAATGAATTTCAGACAGAATCGCACGAGTAGTAATAGATATAAACAAAAGGTACAGCATGAAAATTATACAAGTGTAGGCTCCAACAATATCACAGGAGGAGGAGGAAATCAAAGATCTGGAAGAGAAGGTACTAAAGATATTAGATAATAGTCAATGTAATCATAAAATAGTAAGTAGGAACTAATCAGTGTCAAAGTAGGAACTAATCAGGGTAGTGACATGAAAGTGAGAAACATCGGATTTTGCGAAAGATACAAAACGAAAGGGAGACTGGTTCAAATTTCAGAACCCAACAGACTGTTCATTTCTAATACATTTTTAAGAATAAGCCTGAGAGGAATGGACATGGAAAGGCCGAAATCGAGACGAAAGCAAAACAGATTATGTCTTATCGAATAATAGCGAAATCGTTCTAGATGTGTCTGTTCTGAAGAGTTTCAAAATCTCAAGTGATCAAAAGATGGGGAGATGTAAATTGAAACTTAATATAATACTAGAGAGGAAGTACGTTATCATAGGATAGTTGTTAATTTGAGAAAATTTAGTGAAAAAAGGAGAAAAAATCAAGATTGAACTTATAATAGATTCAGCGTAATGGAAGAATTAGATGATCAAGAAGTTATGAATAGCAGAAATCAAATCCTGACTTAGATAAAATGAACAGCAAGGGAAATAGCAGGTATCAACAAAAACTATCTTAGAGGAAAAGAGAGGAAATGAAAGAACCAGAAAATAGCATAAAGATGATTAAATACATCGAAATAAATAAACATTAAGGAAGAAAATAAGAGAGAATGTATGAATTTGTAATGAATATATTGTTTGAAATACAATATAGAAACGCAAGAGATTGAAGAAAACTAAACAACAGCTCTTGATATGGAAAAACAAATAATGAAGCCGATACCAGAAATAAGGAGGAAATTATAAAATTATTTGAAATTTTCCATGGAGAATTATAACACTCCGATGCAGAACTAGAAAGGGAAAAGAATCTAGAAGATGATGTAGAAATTCTATTTGTAGTTAAAGAAAAAATTTATAAAGTACTTCAAGGAATGAAGAAGGGAAAATCGCCTGCAGAAGATGGACTCACAGCAGAGAGTTTAGATGGGGAAGCGAAAAGATGAAAAAGCAACTTGAAATCCATTGATAATATGTCTTAGAAATACCCTCTAGTTAGAATAATGCCTTTATTATTTTGTTGTGCAAACGAGGAGACAAGGAATATGTCTAGAAGTACAGATCAACTAGTTTAATTCAGTTTTATAGAAAATGTTCACCAAAGTTATTCTGAATGTCATTGAACGAGATTTAGATCTTAATCAAGAAAGAAACAACCTCAATTTTGTTGTGAGTTTAGCACAATGGATCACATACAAGTTCAGAATAAAGTTATGAAACACTGTGTCTAGGATTAATCAAATTGGAAAATGCTTTCGATTCGGTCGACTTGCCAACAGTACTTAAACCACTTGAACGTGAATCTATCGAGGGTGCATATATTAAATTATTACGAAACATATTTTCACCCTTATGATTATACTTTATTAAATGCCATATCAGTTATTAGACTACAAAAAGAGAGTGAAAAATTCAAAGTTCAAAACTGCTTGACACAGGGAGATTCACTCTCCAAAACTATTTTCTGGGGTTCTAGAGTACTGTTCCTAAATGTATCTACCAATGTGTCTCAAGTATAAAGTCTATAATCAGTTTGTTTTACCGGTGAGTACTTCCGGATATGAACCATGGACATTGATTAAATGCGCAAATGACTCAAAAATTAAGAATTACACAAAACGCTATGGGGAGATAGACGTCAGGACTAAGTAGGAGAGACAGGAAGGCAAATGAATGGATTTGCTCGCTTAAGAAGAAGAAGATGTAATTACGACTGGGAAGAAGATGAAGCGGAAATGGACCGGTAACTTATGTAGAACAGATGAAGATGAGCAACAAATGTTCTACATTGGATTGCCAGGAAAAACAAACGACCTAGAAAACGTCCAAATGCAGGATGGATATATTAAATCAACGTGTTTCAGGAACCATGTGGATAAGGATAGCAGCCGACACGGTCAGATTTTAAATGGTTAGATAATTCGGCTTAGATAGAAGGTTAGATAAATGGTTAGATCTTAAGTTCCAATCGATTAGAGGTGCTGCTTTTTTTATTCTAATCTGCCTTCTGATCTCTAGGATGTGTCTGTAATTCTTTTATCAATAGCTTTGCTATTCCTTCCAAATTTCAAATCATTTGAAATGCTTCAATTTATTCCTATAAGTCCTATAAGTTTCTTCTTTAGTAGAAAATCTTGGAATTAAACTTAGGATCCAACAATCACAGTCTCACATGTCCATTTTTTTATGAAGAAAAGTTTTGTTCGTTTTAAGACCTGAATGAAGAGATGTAAGAAGTGAATACTAAAAAGTGAATTTCTGCAAGAAATATTTATCTAATCGAAATATGGTTATCCTTGATAAATTCACTTTGTATGATTCACTGTAGCTGTTCATTAAGGTCTTAAAAAGAAAAAAATTCTTTATCATAAATGGATTCGTGTTTGAATCCTCAGATTCATGTGCAGTCATTTGTATACTTTGGTTACTTCAGTATACATAGTACTTAGTAAACTGCATCACTTATCCTAAATTTCTATTGAACTGTTGTTACTTTCCAGATATACTCTGTAATAAAGGAATGTTACGCTTTTGAAGACATATTGGCTGTTCTTCTTGTATTGCCACTTGCACAATCAAGATACGTACGTTCCTAAAGTTATAAAATGCACGTATAGGATACGTTTCTTCCAACAAAAGAATCGTGACTAGGTCATCACATTCAATACACAAGTACTACAAATTATATTCATTTTCTTTGTAGTAGACGGTCTTTCAGTTACTATCTTTGCACACTAGGCCCAACCCCATGTTTCGATTTTCACTGAAAAAAAATCACAGACGTATTTTACTCTAAAATAACATTAACTCTTGTAGAAGTTCCAGGAACTTGCACAACTTGTAGTGCTCTTGTAGAACTTCGCCTATTACGAAAAATTCAGTACAATGATGTAAATAGGCAGTACAAATCGTTTTTGCTTTACCGCGATTGCTTTTATAAACTCAAATTGTATACAATGAAATACTAATGAAAGGTTTGCTTACTCAACTCCATATGAATGACATTTGTTATATAAATACGCTGCTATATTACATTATATATTATGCATTTAATAGTTTCTAACTTTCTTATTGTGCTTGTTTGTCCACATTTTCAACTCATTTTACACCACATCATTCGTTGATTTTGTATGTCCTACTTTGATCCACAAACTGGAGTTTATCGTTTCCTCTTGTCCACTTAATATTAAACATTGAATTACTGCATTTACTTCCATACCATTTATTTGTATAATACATTTGTTGAAAACTCTACATTACATTTTTACTTTGAACCTCAAACGAGCAAGGTTGTGAAAAAGTCCGGACAACATTTTAAATAGCTTCGTTCATACGTATATACTTTGAGGAGCACCAAGTCAAAACGAGACAAGTGGTCTAGAAGAAGCAAGGTGTGCTTATTTCGTCCTGAATAAATCAGAGAACTGATGCACTAGTTTAGCAAGGCCATCAAGCCTTCTGTAAAAGTTTGTGAGAAAACACAGTTGACCCAAAAATGACCCAGTTGTGTCTCGATTTGGAGCAATTTTAGCTTAAGTTTAGTACATTCTAATAATAAAGTTACACGTGCTTTTGGCAATTTTACCTCTATTTGTCGCTCATAGATAGATATTTGTAAATATATCATCTGTATCACACATTAGTGAATTTATTTGCAACTACGCGTAAGACAGTAGGAGGTATCTATTCCCATTACATGTATGTGTTATATGAATTGATGCTGAGTAAGCACTTACATTTTGAAAATATTATCTGTTAACATTTCTTTACTTGCGTTCCAATAAAAAAGTTTTCAGAATAGTCTCGATTGTAAAACTATCCTTTCTATTTAGATACATAGATATTTAACATAAAACATATGCAATATCTTAAGACATCTCCATGTCATTTTTGTTTCCGAAGTAATAAAATATTGTCTTCAGTAATGTATTAAAGAAGAGAAACAAATACCTAAATTTTGTTTAGATAACTAATTACGCACTCTATGTACTAATGTCGATAAATCATTAATACCAAACATTTTTCAGATCAAAAGTACATCTTCTAGTGTATTCAAAATAACACCTCTAGACCTAATATAAAGAGTCTACTATTTCCCTACAAGAAATAAATATTAAATTATGTTTTACTATGGCTAGTTGAAATTGCAGCAGAGCTGAATATGAGTAGCTTATAGTGAAGGTTGATGATACGCTTCAAACTTAAAATGGAATGAAAACCCTGTGGTTTCAGAATTATGAATAATGTCATTAACAAAATAAAATACCCAATAATAAGTTGCATGAGACATAAGAGAAACTACCAAAATCTGGGCCTTCCACAGAACATACTTATTTTAAGACCTTTTAAGGTAGAATAAAAGAGACAAACTTGGTTTAGAGCAGACAAGTAAGTAACCCACTTCCAAAACAAGTGTGTATGTTATCTTTCATCTAAACGGAGTAAGATATTTCTTGTCACATCGAAAACCACATTCACCCAAATATATACCCTTCAAATGCGTTTCAAATTTAATATCTCGTATTTTACGGTATGCATTAGTAAGTTTCATATCTCTGGTA
>JAGDQP010004455.1:40000-84974 GCA_022664845.1 Lepisma saccharinum
ATATGTGATTGTATTGTCCATGTAAAGTCAGTTCGTTTTCGGAGTTATGTGAGTCCACAAGAGGTCTAAGAAAAGCTTATTTGCTAAATCACGTTTTCATTTAACATTGTGTTAAGTATTAGTTGGTACCTGTTTAGCTCTTTGAGTAAGCTAGCTTAAGTGGGTAAGTGCACAATGATGCTCCACGTAAAATCTCCACGGTCATTTTCTAAAAGTTTCAAGCAAGAGCAGATCATATACACCGGGTACAACTTCCTACATATCTGTGAAAACACAGCAAAACTTAGGGATTCACCTTCATCATCTCATACCCTAGTAGACTTTTCCATATTTGGTGGCCAGCGTGAGGATCGGTGAGGATGAATATAATCCCCCAATAGAAGTACTAGGCAAAGACGGAACCAAAATGGCGTAGAAACGACAAGACTTATGGAACAAGAAGAAAAGTGGTGATGTGAACTGTGACAGTATCTGCAGGGAAAGAATAAGAAGGCAGTATTTTGTTACTACAGTAATTATTTGAAAAATTTAGGCAACGGTTTGAAATAAAATTTGAGGTGTTTGATCAAGGACAAGACCAAGTGTTTGATATCATTTTAAGACTAACAAAAACCAAAAATGAGATAATCTTAACAGTAGACAAGATCAGAAATGTGATGATCTTCAAACCAATATCAAGAAAGGGATACTTGAATATCGTAAAGAACTTCATTAGAGTTATAATAAGCTATCGAATGTTAATGGTATGCGGGATACCCACTTAGAAAGTCTTAACAACAAATTTTCAGAAATAGAAGCAGATGTAAGGAAAAATGCAGAAGTTATCCATCGCGTCAAGAAAGAACATAAACAGTGAATACGATCAATTAATTTAGTGTGATCAAGACAATTTAAAAGAAATGGCGGAAAACATACAGCAGCAAGAAATGAAGATGATTTGGAAGAATACTTTAAGGAAGTAATCGATAAAGAAGTTAAAGCCACTACCGTCTCGGAGCACTACGGCGAAAGAACTGGATGATAGAAAGACGTACCCAAGGTATTTGTTTATAGTAATGCATAATTAGAGATTGGATATCAGTACCATAATGTTGCTTCCAATGGGAGATTCAAGACACGATTTTGTGTTAGGGTTAACGAGTCAATTTAAAAACAGTAACAAGAATTAAAAGGCATTATTCAATATGTTAGCCATGTACCCAAATTAAAGGATAATATGAATCGTGAAAGCCGTACAAAATACCTCGGAAAACCTTAGGAGTTATTGACGAAGAACGGATGTGCATTGTCAGCAGAGTAATCGTTAGCAGTGCGGAAATCTGGTTAAACATCAAGTACGTAACTACAGTGATTTCTATGATCGGTTTCTAAGGAAGTAAGGATATAATCTACAAGAAGAGAGCACTTAGACCGGTTATAATAACTTAAAATTATAACACCAATGAAATTTTAACATTACTTTTTCGATTTTAGAACATTCGAGTAAACGATCCTTACTACCCAAATAACTACTTCACTTGGAAGAATGCCATTTACACCATAAGCGTAGCCATTTGTCCTGCTGTTGATGATTATGTCCTTTGCCCGGCTTAACAGTTGAAGCGGACTCTGATTTTTGCTGCTTTTACTTCACCCATTCAAAATATTCAACTTCCTATCGTTATTATGGTTCCAAGCTTAGAGATTTTTACAATTGCTAAATTTGTTGTAAATTTTACTCAATTTCAGAATAGTAAGATTTTTGTCGCTAGATAGCTGTTCAAAAAATCGAGACCTGGCAGAAAACTCTATAAATTGCCTTGATTTCTCCACAGTTAAATCTGAAATCAAGCTTTTTTTAATTTACAAGGAGAAAGTGGAACGTGCAGTGACATTTTAAAGCTTCCCTGTAGAACAAACGTCTACTGAGAAAGGCTCAAGAATAATAGTAGTATTAACAATAAGAAAAAGCATTTAGTATGTGGGTGCATTCAATAAAATTTAACTACCAATGCAAGTTATTAAGTAAACTGACCCATTGTTGCTCATGGTATTGTTATAGGCTTTTTGTAAATGGAACGTAATCATTACTCGGATGATTTGTATAAATTATTTCAGTTTAAGTTTTTTTCACTAATTTCCACACTTATGGTTAGTGACTTACTATTAATAGCTTAACATTTTTTCAACAAACCACACATTTTCCCAATATAAATTTTATTATGTTTATAATGTCAGATTTTAAATATATCGATTATTGCAAATTGCCAATGTGCCAGTTATGCTGAAAATCTAACATTGTTGAACGCGTTTATTCCTATTTACGCTTTACATTAATTAATTTACTAAAATTTGTAAGAATGTTGTAAAAATAAGATTTTTTCCTTGAAGCTTTCAAGTTTGATGAAAACGATGTTGAAATTTCATTCGGTTTTAATTTTAGTTAATGATAATGAGTATTCGTTTGCCTATTATATGGTATATATGCCATTCTTTCGGGCCAATCAGCTATTTGGACCATTCCCCGGGAAGCCGCAAGGAGCACATACCAAACCCATGATACTGATGAGGTGAATTCCATGTAATTCCCGGTAACAATAGCATATGTTGAAGGTAATTTATGGAGTTTTAACTTAAATCTGAAAGAAGTTCCAACTTAAATCTGAAAGAAAGAAGGGGGAATTCAGTTAGTTTAAGTGTTGTTCCAACTAGATATTCGTAAATAGTGACCTTTATATTAAGACTCCTCTTAAGCATACATTATGCATTTATTTTCTTGTCTTACTTATTCATGATATTCGTTTAATATAGTTTTAAATGCTATATTAATTAATTCATGTAGCTATATCAATTTGGAAATTGCCGCGTTAAATGATACATGAACTACATACCAACATGTATGTAGTTAAATATAATACAGGTATTGGACAAAATAATGCAAAGACTTGTGGAAGTCAGAAGATTTTGTATTAATACGGTGCAGGTCTACTTTCAAAACGAAATATAGCTTGAATTCTGTATGGAATAGACCAACACAAGACCTGAATGGTTGTTTTGAAATTTTGAGCCATCCTTCATGCAGCACAGCCTCCAGCTCATATAGAGAGGAAGGAGGTGGAAATCGATACGGAACCCTCGTTTCCAGAACAACCCACCGAGGCTCTATAATTTTCAGATGTAGTGACTGCGAGGGCAAGGTAAGATGGTCAGCATGCTCGTGAAACTATTCTTGAACAGGACCAGCGAGAATAGGGGTTTGGTAATAGTAACACGCCCAATACATAAACATGTTATGCTGTTCCCGTTTTTAGGTGCAGATTAAGTTCTGTAGTCACTTTATCGGCCGTTGTTTTCTTCTGCGACGTCACAATCCGCTGCAAGGCCCGGAGATTCCGATCCTGCAGCCATGTCTTTCGACAACTATTGTGCTTCTCCGACCCTGTTTCACGGCGCACTGTATGCGGTCATGGCTTTCGAGATCGTGCCTTGTGTTACACCACATAACATCGCTGTTTGCTCACAGATGCTCCAGCTAGACGGGCACCAATAATTAGACATCTTTGAAGCTTCTAAGTCGGACATCCACAAGCACACTGTCTCGCTGTACGATTAGTGCACAGTCCAACCTACCTGCAACAAAGAAGAGACGGTTGATTTACGCAGTGCTCAGTGTTACCAAGCATAGTTACAATAATATCCTACTTTTCACAAGTGTTTCTATTATTTTCTGCAATACCTGCACATCAGCACGCATTCCTAGAAGAGATAATTTGTGTAAGAACTACGATGTGTAGTGTAAACTGATCACAGCAAAAGTCGATCTCGTGATATAAATATTGGGTGTTCTGCGCGACTATGCTTTTTAGCAAGTGATACTTGGAACAAAAGTGACACAGGAAAATCATATTATGTCATTGTATCCTTTGAGGTCTCTTGTGTGCGGGAGCGCTCCTTAAAGGTATAACATGTGGTATTACTGCACGGCAGATGGTAACAAAAACTGACAGTAGGGTTTTTTATTGCTTCTCATGAATAATGAAAATAGATTTCCAACCATCAGCCTTGGTTTAATTCCAGGTGTAAATCCATGACGTATGGTTAGTTAATATCAGAATAAAACACAATATTTTAAACATGATAATATATCTTAATATGGCATAATAAATAAGGTAAACTACACGCAGAAGCAGATACTACATATTGAACCTTATCAAATGAGAAAACTTCCTTTTACCATTTAACACGTATTTAAAATTCTATTACATTGAAATAGTTGCACCACGGAGTGCAGTGAAACATGTGAATAGTAATAAGAATTCACTGAAAATGTATTCGGGGAAACTTAGCATTTATTTATATTTATCTTACCTTCAACCAGCTATAGCATGAGACACACAAGCAGCTGTAGCGAATGCCGCCACATGTTTGATGTGTGACGTATTTTTTGCTCTTCTTTTGTTGCTGAAGCATACAATATGTAATAATTTAATTTACATACAGAACAAAAGTATCGCAGTTTTGTGAAATTACAACCGAGGTATCCGCAGTCGAAATGATTACTGCACGAGAGATACTAATGAAAATATAACTACAAACAACTTTTGTTTCCATCTCTCTTGTACTGTTGCTACATCGTCAGGGGGTCATGAAAACAGGCCCGTGGTCATGGAACTTACAATGTCATATTATCTTCGTATTCATTTTATACCAAGAATCACGTTTAGTCGAGTATAGGCATAAGTTTCAGAACAGTCTATATATCCCATCCTAAGTTTAATGGCAAAGTTTAACACATTTAAAAATTACATCCATCAGAATAGTTCAACAGACAATTTTTTTATTTTGGTCAAGTACTAAAATTAGATACTCTGCTCAAACAATAGCAATATTGAATTAAATATTACATATGAAGGTACACAGAAAGAACAATCAAAATAAAAGCTGTATTTTGTTCAGGTATTGTAAAGAAGGATTTGGACTACCTTTCTGACACGCGGGTGACTCTAGCAATTAATTGCTAGAGTCACCCGCGTCTTTCTGACAAGTTTATACCTACTTCAAAATACATATGAATCATGCTCCTCTCTATGAGACATCAAAATATACTGTCCATATGAAGAACAGTCGAAGTCCAAATGAAGACCGAATTGCAAAACATCCCAAGTCCACCGGAATATTTTATCAGGAGGAACAAAAAACAGTCCAATATCTTCGTATGTTATACTATGCAGCTGATTGTTTGTATTAAAAACAGTTTCTGTCGTGACCTTAGGACGTAATATTTATGCAAGTAGATAGCCCTTGAAACATAGATACCGACTAAGAGAAAAAAATGCAAATACGAAAAAAAGTAGATTTAGGATGTTTTGCAATTCAGATCTTGTAGTGAAGTCCAAGTCCAAATGTCCAGTTCAAATTCAGTTCTATTTTCTTCTTTCCTTTATAATACAGGTGTGCCACAACCAAGAACATTGTTATTAATACATTAATTACTAATAAATGTTGTTCAGTTGTTATATTGGAATTTGATTACTGTTTCGTTGTTTCTTTAAACTTCGATTATTATATCGTTGGGAAAAGTTACATCAAGGCGCATTGTTGAGAAATTGAACAACAGTTACTATATTTAGGTGAAATTATTGATCACAATTTGATCACCAATGCAACATTTCGACATTGAAACAAATTTTCTAAATAGTAGTTTCAATAAATGGCAGTGTTTGAAACTCAAAATTGTATTTACTCAAAACTTTAAATATGTGACTGATTGTTCATTCCGTGTACCCTTCATATATATGTTAAGTCTGCAACTATGACTGTTGAGTAACATACAGTTCCTTTGAATCTGTTCAAAAACAGCTTCTAAGAAATTGTTATTAACAAGTAATTGCACAACAACAATTTTGTTTCTCAAATAGACAATTATTTACAAAATCTTATTATTTTTCAAGACCTACCAGTTTCCTTTGGTGCACTAAAGACACTGACAAACAGTCAGTAAAATTATTCAAAGCCTTGTACTCGGCAATAAAGGAATTCTTAGAAGGTTCATCTTGGAATGCAGTCAAATATTTCGTAAAGCCATCAATAAACTGGTTTGCAAGGTATGAAATATTGTTCTATTTGTTTGATTTAATAGCTTATTTTTAATTTATTTGAATGGGAGGGGAGAAAATTTTCAACATTTCAGTTCAGTCAAAGGGCAATAAATTGAGTCTTTGTTTGGTGTGCGAGAGAATGTACCTGGTTCGAACAGATCCCTGCGCGATGCAGCCAAAGAGATAAATAGTTGGTTGTCTGTAAAGTATAGTTTTGTGTGTCACGTAGTGTATAATGTAGAGACTCGAGCATAAGAACAAAAAATAACAGTAATGAACGCAATATGATATATGAAGATTTGCTATAGTACTTGGCATCTGAAATATAACTCTTTAGTGTCCAATAGTAATCGTCAAATATTCGTGAACTTTGTTGTCCCTGGTACTTATCTTCCATGGCAGAGAATTCTTTATGAAAACGCTGGTTTTTGGAGTTTCGAATCGTCGTTTCAGGTTATTCTAGAATTGAAAACAACTACTTTACTTTTGGAGCTCAGACTTCAAATATATGACAAAAAAGTGGAGCAGAATATTGAAGGACCAGAAATTACTTTTTTTTCTGTTCTACAGACAAAATATACATAATGTGACTTTAGTAAAGTTGGTTCTAATAGTTGTTCCCTGAATTTTTAGTCTTCTTAACAAGGAGGTTTGTAGTCATACAGAAAGAGTCATAAAATCTCTAAGGGCGAAACAATATTATAAATATAAACCATGAAATAAATTATTAATATTAAAAAACAAAACTACTTTGTAAGGTCATCGTGGTGAATTCATTGAAATAGAAAACTTTTATGGTCAAGTAGAAAATACATCCAAAATGGGACTTAATGTTATCCTTGAAATATTTATGTAGTTCCTTATGACTACATTTAATTTAAATGTTTTTTCAACATCTTAATAGTCAGTAGTTGTACCCAGTAAGTGTTAAACCAAGAACTACTAAATTTGATAATTATAAAAGTAGTAACTCAACATCATCATGTCCAAACGTTGGCTAAATTTTCAAAAATTCCACACTCGATAACTTTTCAACCAGTTGAAATTACGTACGTATGATTTCTTTCTTTGTGTGAATTGTAGCGAGTTACATCCTTGTAACGGACCTCTCAATTTACAAATTGATCGTCAGTTACAATAGTATATAATTATTTAAAGAAAAGTTTAAAATTCGTATTATTTAAATTCCAGTCATCTTAGACAATTCTTAAACATCCTGTGTGCACTTTTGGTTTGTATAATTCTTTAAGATATCCAGTGAGCACCGTTGCATTATAAAATTATATTTTCCTTATATAAACCCAATGTACGTGTATATGTAAATAAGACCAAATTGTGCAATTATGTAAGATCGTCTGTTGTCGCTTGACGCCACAGTCCGGAGATATACGAGCGCCGATCGGGACTATAAATATAGCTGCAGCTGCCCCGGAGCTTAGATCTCTTCGGTCTTCGAGCCGACTAACATCAAGCGCTCTCGCTTGGCGTGTTTTCTTCTTCGGACAGTCTAGTCCGCCAATAAACCTATTGTTATTCTCACTGATTCTCTTATCTTTTATTGGTTTCTACCTTTTGTACTGCTTTATCGTAAGTGCTCTTTGAACTTCATTTTACCTACTTAATTACCTTCCTAGTGCTTGCTAGTATAAGCAATAAGGCAGGCAGCACTGTTCCTGGCTAAAACTAGTACATCAATAAGGCAGGAAGGGGTCATTTACCAAATATCTGGTTACTACTAGGCTAAGTGATAAGGCAGAAAGGAGTTACTTAACCATCCCACCTATTCTTCGGCTCCAACTAGACTAAGCAATAAGGCAGGAAGGGACCCTCATTACCGCTATTATCTTTTATTTCCACATTCTTACTTGTACTAATTTAATATTTCCTTTTCAGCATTGCGTTTACGGTTCATCCCGCGACCATAGCCGTCGTTTCAGTTAGTACATACATGTATACCAATGGGTAATCTCCTGGTTCCATTGCGATATTTTAGATTCTGATGGATTAGGTCTTCTCCTCGCGGAACATTACATCCTACAACGCCTTTGAATTTTTGAGCATAGTCCACATAAACTTGTATTTCCCCCAAAATGCTACACTTCCAAAAATATTCTATTTTGGAATGACTTGCAACTAAAGCACTACAAGTAACAGGCTAATATTTTTACCCAGAGGTAAGTACTGCTACATGACCCAAATCACATAGTTACTATTAGTCCTTCAATAAATTTTTCATAGACAATCTTTATTTTAAAATCCCATTTTACCCGTGTTTTAGCAGCCGCAATTTTTCAAAGATTCAACCAATCATAGGACTTAACTTTCCAGAAAACGAATAGATTCTAAGACTTTCAAACACGCTATTGGGAGCTCTGTACCTCAAATAAGAAAGTACAGTGCGATTCTAAAGTCCCCGGACTCCGATTGTAATTACTATGTATGCTAACACTAGAGAATAACTGGAAGTTTCGTTACTTGGAGTAAATGTGTTTGACATTCTGCGAAGCGCGTAAGCGCATTACGGCGCTGTACATCAAACACAAGGAATGATAAGTAGGTAAATAAGCCAGTCATTGCACCATTCATTTCAAGTAAGAATAGAGAGTTGCTATGTTAGAAGCATATTTCGCTCTGAAGTCTTACGAACGTTGCTTCAAAATGAGTAAATGGAGGTTCCACTGCTGTTCGTGCACTTATACACATGGGATATGAAATCAAACCAACGTTCAGACACTATTAGTCGATTGACGAACTCTATCACCAGTCATGGTTTGGTAACACCATGCCTCCTGATAAATTCCTTCACATTCAAACAGTATATTTCGAAAAAGCACAGGAGATTTGGGATAAGGTATTCGAGATCTGTTGTGACAACGGATATACTTGGAATATGCTTACTTACTTGGGAAAGATGCACGATTTGGATTCTTCCGAGAGGACTGTGACAGAAGCCATAGTTCACAAATTTTGTAGAGGAGTTGAGGGGAGTTGGCCATATTTTCTTATGGACAACTATTTCTCATCCCCTAAATTGTTTGATGAACTAAGGTTCTTAACTGTGTTGCTGCAGTACGCTTGACCGTCGGCGTAAGGACATGCCACGTGATCTTTCTTCTTACAGGCTGAATAAAGATGATGTGGATGTATATGTTAGAGGTGATCTTACTACAGTACGGTGGAAGAATAAGCGTGACATTTATGTTCTCACAAATATGCATCCTGAAACACAAATCGGGCAAATTCCTAACCGCAGATTAGGATTACAACTTGCGTATAGGATATGTCGATCTGGAGGATCGGATGGCTAATTCGTACTCGGCTGCAAGAAGAACCAGGAAGTGACCGACGAAATTGCTCCTCCATCTTGTTAACATCGTTTCGATGAACGCTTTTGTGGTATGTGCCAACGCCCCATCGATGCATTTGCAGTTTCGGGAGCAGGTCATGCGTGGATTGGTTGCACTCGGGAAAGAATGGGTACCCACTCGCGAATTTGTCCCAGGACGCGGTTCTGTACCCAGGAACAATCCATTCAGGGACATCTTGTAACATATTGCAGCCAAACTCTACAGATGTAGACGATGTCGAATTTGTTCGGATAACAATGTTCGAAAAGATACCTGGATGTATTGCACTGGCTGCAATGTCGCACTCTGTGTCACAGATTGCAATATTCGGTTTCATAGGCATCAGTACATTTTTGGTATGAGTTTATTTCTAATTTTTTATCTCGCTTTGTATTGCAGAAATGCCTACCAGTTTTTATATTATTATCACAAGGGTATGGCCTGCACATCAGCATCATTTTGTTAACGTATGGTGACTGCAAGGTTTGCCACAGCTCCCATTTTGTATTCTTTAGAATGTTTTGCCTTTCTTCTTCTTCTACAAATAGAGCGGGAATTGTACAAATGTCACCTCGTTTGAATTTGTATCCCATAACTTTTTAACGTGGTACGATCGTGACTCTGTGAAAATTAGGGGGTTCATCAGGGCCCCCAATGTTAGAGTCTACGATTTCGTTCAAATTGCTGGCCGGCGTATAAAGGTTAATGTGAATTTCTAGCAAGAACAGTACACTACACTTATTCGTACACCACTAATCGTCTTTGTGGCGTATTATGCTATGTTACTTACCAGTCAGCTATTTACAACCATTTGCCGTACATATAGTTAAATTATGTGTGATAGGCACGCACTTCAGGCTATCGGATTCTGTTCTACAGACATTCTGTTCCGTGTGCAAAAAATCGTGATCAGTGTTATTAGTAGGTCACTTTCTTAAAAGCTACATGTGTACCGATAACATGTATGATCAAACGACGTGTAGTATATACGACCGAATGTATTTGTATGCCTCGCGTATAGTGATAGCGTGCTCCATTAAAGATTCTTAAAAATGTGAAGTGTGTAGTAATATTGTTCCTGATTAAAGTCCTGTCTAAAGCATACAACAATGTGTAATTTCATCGTCGTATCGTCTTGACGGATATTTTGTGAGAACCCTACTACTCAAACCCTATATTTGACTGTATCGTTCTTAAGTGACTCCAGAGTATCCTCTGGTATGAGTTTGAAATAATGTTATTCAATAAATCATTTCGTTTACATTGTAGGCAAATATTGTTTTCGAAACAGACTAATTCAATTATTTATCTATTTTAATTTTCTAATTCAATTATGTATTTAATATTATATGTATATAGATTATTCTGGTTTCTTGTTTGGGCAACATTTGCGTATATCTGCGTATTGGCGACTCGTTCACTGTGGATGACCTACTACTATAATTCAGTGTCTTATGAAATAGAAGAAAATGATCTGTCATGGAACGCTTCTGCACCTGGTGTTTATTTTTGCGACTTGGACAAGTCATCACAAAACATGTAAGTGAAGAAATGAGTGTAAATATATTAAGTATACCTTTTTAGCTGTTACTATGTTCATAACCATTAAATTAGAAATTTTTTAGTATTGCAAGGTTTTCACCACTTGACTATTTTAGGAAGTATTTGTTCTCGTTTATTCAAATATCAAAACAATTAAAAAATATTCAAAATATTTTGTAAATTGTTAAATGTATTTAAATACAAATGTTGGCATATATTATGTTCATAAAATTTCTTATGCAAGGGAAACTATTATTTTTTAATATTTTAGTGCACTTAGGAAAACATTGTTCAGCAACGCTACCACTTCTTCATTGCTTAGATGAAGTAAGGTAATAATAACAATTGTCACCCGCTATTTGTAAAGAACCATTGTAACTTAACCCTTGATCAGTAGGAAATAGGACACACAATTCGAAGAAACCAGACTTACATTATACCACACTCATGGAAGGAGCACGCGGTACCTCTTGTGGATTTTGCGTCAGTACCGCAGTAGCATCTGTTACAAGAAACAAAATATTTAAAATGCAATGCTCTAGTTCCACAACAACAGGACATAACTGATCATAATCTAATAGTTTTCACGTCTAATGATAACTATATGCACTGGCATCTACGAGGTACACTTAATGTCATGATTCATCTGAGCAATACATAGTCTCGCAATCACCTCACATCTAACCCAGATTTTGTGGTTGAATTTCTTAAAACTTTATAATTCTTGTACGTTAACTCGCTTGTGTGGAGGTAGTCTTTCTTAGATAAATTCAAGTATTGTGGATATTCTTTTAGTATTGTGGATAGTCCCCCTCCCCTCAAAAAAAACTTTATTTCTATAACTTTGGACTTCGGCCCATGACGCTTCGCCCTTTAGCCATTAAAATCCACACGCATGTCCCTGCCGGGACTCGAACCCAAACCTTCGAGTCATTAGCCTACTGCCGTAGACCGCATGGCTGCCCGGCCGGTTTTTCCACGCCCAAATTATTATACAAATGTGTATAAGACACTATACAAATGCGTCGGTTTCTTCGTCGATCTTCTTTTGATGGTCAACCATATTTTGCTGATTACATTCATCTGATCGTCTAAAGTTCTCATGAAATATTTCCAAAAATAATTGCGTGCATAGTATAATAAAATCATTAGCACAAAAATTATTATAATGGAATATTTCACATACTTGCTGTATAACACACAATTAGTGTATATATATAGTCGAACTTTGAGACCAAACTCGTACAATATCATTCCATTTCCTCTATACGACTTAATCGAATCGAATCGAATTCATGTTCTAAGTTTAGTGAATTTCTTCATTGTCGTGGATTCTTCAAGAAAGAGAAAATTATAAAAATCACTATGAATTAAATAATAACTAAGTTTAGGTTATCAATGTCTTTCACTCAGTGATTTTAGTGTCCATTTCCGCCTTCAATTACATTCCATAAGGGATGTTTGTAAAGTGTGAGCGTGAATCTTATATCGATATTTTATTGCCATTTGTTAGAACTTTATATACTCATTCTAAATCATGGTGCAGTTTCTATATCGCTAATATAGTTTACCTTAGATATCCGGGTGCTTCCAATGTAATTTTGTGGACTGTGTTATGGGATGTTCAAATTATTAGTTTGAATGCAATCAAACAAACTGTTTGGATGCATATCACCCTTTTACAATTTCTTTATAGATATGTAAACAGACAACTGGGTCATTCTAGCTCAAATCAGCCAACGTCTCCAGGTCGACATAATAAGATTTAAACGATTTTATTTTTTTCAAGTACTATTGGTCAAGTGAATTAAATGTAAAATATAACTTTTGTACTCCTTTCCATTCCAGAGATATATAATGCCAAAGGAAGGTAAAAAAAACATGATATATCCTATTCGCGATTGTCATTTAACATTGCAGAGTTCCATAAAAAATGCATAATTTCTGTTATTATTGTCCAAATGACGTGAAAGTTTGGCAGGGTTAACCCAGAGATATACACTTTCTTTCTACAATATTTCAGAAGATGTATTCTGTAGCCAGGCTTGATCACAGGGTTTCTTAAATGCACTGGAAACTAAAAAATAAATATTGACTCGCTTGTTGATGAAAGATTAATTAGTGTAGCGATGTTGGTAACTATTGACAGTAATAAAATTTTACCTCTTACATAAGAATATTGCAGAGGTTCAGCGAGAATAGTTTCAACATTGTTTCGATAGTCTTACCTTATTTAAAAAATATATCTTTAAAGTATTTGAAAATTTTGTGCATAATATGTCATAGTACAACAACAATTAATTTAGTGGTAATCATAAACAATAAAAGTACAAAAACATTGTTGCTATGACATGAGGTAAGGATAGAAATTAATTGCTAAAAGTTTCAAATGTTTAATGTTCTAATATTCAACACTTGAAAATATACAGTGTAGTCCATCTATAAGTTTCCACCTCCCTTATTTTGATCACTAGTGGTTTGTTTGAAAAATCCCGAAACACGTTAATTTCGGTTTGACAGGGACGAATTACTGTGAAAATTTTAACGATGTATCCCCATTGTCTGCGGTCTAGTGGCACGACCTTCAATTTTCTCAATGGCAACATGGGCCAAGTGGCATATCATTTGAAAACTTTTTTGATTCTATTCGTAAAAATCTTATTATTTTGGAATTTCACACAATACTTTGGGGAGTGCGTATTTGGAATACATCGTAATCCTACATTAGAAATATTTTGTGCGTTATGAATACCCTTAACTACCCATTATAAAGGGGCATAGAAATCAGCAAGCTTCGTTGGTATGAACTTGAAGTTACCGGCAATCTAGTGGCAAAACTTTTATTTTCCGTAAATGGAAACATGGGCCACGTGATGCATCATTTGAAAGCTCCTATAATTTTATTTCAAAATATATTATTTATTTTTAAATTCAAAAAATAATTTGTGTGTTATTGAGTTTTGTACTATCACATTCTACAAATTAAACATTTGTTACTGACGTTTTCAGTTAACGAAATACACTTCGATGTTCCCTCCACCAACCACTATATTCAATACTCGGTAACACGCAAATTATTTATTGATTTTACAAATAAATAGTATTTTTGTAAATAGAATTAAAGTAGCTTTCAAAGGACGTATCACTTGACCCATGTTTCCATTTACGGAAAATAAAAGTTTTACCACTAGATTGCCGGTAACTTCATGTTCATACCAACGAAGCTTGCTGATGTCTCGTGCCCTCGAAATGGATTGATAAGAGTATTCATAAAGTTTAATAGGGCAAAATATTACATCTTTTGAGTATTTCTAATGTAGGATTACGATACATTCCAAATGTACACTCCCCAAAATATTGTGTGAAATTCCCAAATAATAAAATGTTTACAAATAGAATGAAAGGAGCTTTCAAATGATATGTCACTTGGCCCATGTTGCTATTTAAGAAAATTGAAGTTTTTTGCCACTAGATCGCAGAAAATGGGAATACACTGTTAAATGTTTCACAGTAATTCGTCCCCGTCAAACTGAAATTGGCGTGTTTCGGTATTTTTCAAACAAACAACTAGAGAACGAAACAAAGGAGGTGGAAATTTTTCGATGGACCACCCTGAATATTTTGATCAAGTTTTAAATATTAGAATATTCAAAAATTGAAACTTTTAGCAAAGAATCTCTACCCTTACGTCCTATCATAGCAACAGCGTTTTTGGCACTTTTATTGTTTATCAACACCGCTAACCCTAGTAACACACAAACGCGTTTGAAACGTTTATTTTTGGTTTACTTCGTTTATAAAACGCTATCGTTGAAAAAAGTACGTTTAATTTTCAATCAGTTTTCAACAAAGACTTGAAATTGTTGAAAAGATGTTAACTCAACGTAGTTATCTTCAACTGCTATCTTCACCTTTAGTATAGTTTTCGTTTGATGGTATTCTTTCTAATTTAATGGAATAAAATTTATAATTAAAAGCTAATTGAATCACATTAACGATTATTTTGTGTTCTCTTTTGCATGTTGAAAATAGGTTGAATTTCAACCTATATTCCAACGAAAATTTTATTTCCTTGATAGGAAGTTAATATGACGTAGTTTTTTTTTTTTTTTGAACTGTGCCTTAGATTATCTATTCAAGTTAATTGCATAAAAATTGTGCTTAAAAGTGAATAGAATAAAATTAACTACGTTTCTCATGTTCTTCATTTGCATGTCGAAAACAGGTTGAATTTTAAACTATACTTCAAAAAACATTTAATTTCGTTATTAGGGTGTTAATGCGAAGTGTTTTCAACTATGTCATAGATTTCGCTTTATATGCGTTTTCCAAGTTCTTGAGAAATACACAATTAATAGTGTAGCAATGGTCAAAGTGTTAAAGAACGAAAGACGCACATAACAAAGAAAGACGGAAAGTATTCTTTATTATTATTATTACATGATGGTGAACAGTCCAGTCTTGATTTGTGACACTTTCAAGACTGCCCTTTCTTATAGATACCGTAAACGAGCAGTAAATCTCAAGGTGACTTCGTGGTCCTGGGGTAACGTATCGAGCTATGAATGACGAGTACGGAACGTTCCAGCTTCGAATTCTGCAGTAGACAATTAGATTATCTACTGGTGGAAAGTTAATACTGTATATTGTGATGAAAGCAATGGACAAAATGCAGCTAAATGTGTATAGAAGTATACAGCAACCACGCTCTGCTTTGGCCAACTTCGTCGTCCAAAGTTTCTTCTCAACCATTATTCAACGTCGAATAAACCATTGAACAGGCGAACATTTCGGTACATTTACAAAGTTATAATAACGTTTCGGTACTAACGTTTAATCCACGTACTTTCAACGTATGTTTGCTACTGGCGAAACTAATTGTTGTTGTACTGACATATTATGCACAAAAGTTACAAATACTTCGGCCCGTGTATCTTTCTCAAATCCTTATTTTCAAACACACGTAATTTATGATCATCTACTAGGGTCGTACTTCAACTTTCGCAACCATAAAGTATTACCGGCAGAAAAAAGTTCTGTATATTTTTAATTTCAATTTCCTTGATATTAATCGCGATGTTAGAAGTGTTTGTACTAAATAGAAACATGCGTTCCCCGATACTAAGCGACTTTTTATTTCTTCCGTACCCTCATTTTTGCTTGTTACGTATGCTCCCAAGTATTTAAATTTGTTTACTTTCTCCATGGTCTCATCAATAATACTTATGGTTTTATTTCCTTTATTCCCTTGTTTCGGCTTGTTAACATGGTTTGTTTGTTTTATCTATGTTTACCTGTAGACCTATCTCATCGTACGCTTCTACTAAGACATCCATGTTGCTTTTTTATAGCATCTATATCGTCCCCTATTAAATCTACACCATCCGCGTATACGAACCGTTGATTCAAACCATTCAATGATAGTCCCTTTTCGTCACTTTTAAATTTTTTAAATCGAATATTCTAATGCAAAGTTAAACAGTAGTGGTGGCAAGGCATCGCATTGTTTCACTAATTGAAACATTTTTTCGGATTTCCAAATCGTATCAGGATACTGTATAACTTTTCCCTTTTGATAGAATCATATGCCTTCTTAAAATCAATAAATAATTGGTGAACCGTCCCATTGTATTCCCATTTCTTCTAAAAATTTGTCTCAAGGCGAAAATCTGGTCCAACGTGCATCTATTTCTTCTAAATCTACATTGACGATCCCCAATTACCAGGTGCGTAAATATGAAACCGGAATTTATGTACAGAAAAGACAGTTATTGGATGACAATGCTAAGAACTACTTTTTTCGAAGTATTGACAATCGCTAGCGATACATTTCTGCCATCGTTCCGGCAATGTGTGGATGCCAGACAAAAAAAACTGTGCCTCTTGTGCTGCAAACCAGTCATCAAGCCATTTTCGCACATTTTCGTAAGATGTGAAGCGCTGGTCAGCAAATGCGTGTCCCATGGATGCAAATAAGTGAAAATCGGAAGGCACCAAGTCTGGCGAGTAAGCCGCATGCGGAAAGATTTCCCAGCCAAACGTGGCAATCGTTTGCTTGACCGGTTTTGCTGTGTGGGAGGGTGCATTATCGTGAAGCACAATCACTTTATGTTGTCTCTGGTCATATTCTGGTCGTTTTTCACGCAAAGCTTGATGCAAATCGATCATTTGTTGTCGGTAACGTTGGATATTAACGGTTTCTCTGGTCATGGGTAATTCCTTCTGAACCCACCAAACACAAAGCATTGTCTTCCGTCCACAGCCATTTGGTCTTGCAGTCGTTATTGCCGGTTCTCCTGGAGTTACCCATGATCTTTAACGCTTAGGATTCTCGAAATAAATCCACTTTTCGTCACCAGCCGGCGAGCAGAATTTCGCAAGTGGTTTTTCGGTTTTCCTGCTGTCGTTTAGTCAATGCATGTGGAACCCATTTTCCAACTTTCTGAATCTAGACCATGACTTTTAAAAGTATGGTAACTACTTCTCGTGTCACATTTAATTCATCTGCGAGTTGTTGTTGCGTTTGAGCGTCATCCTCATCCAAAAATGCTTGCAATTCGCTGTCTTCGGTGGTCTTCCACGTTCTTCGTTTCTCACGTCAAATTCGCCACTTTTAAATTACGCATAGCACTGTGACTCACCACGAGCATGATCACCGTAAGCTTCGACAAGCATGCGATGCGATTCTGCAGCAGTTTTCTTCAAATGGTAACAAAAAATCAATGCTGTCCGCACATCGTAGTTTGTAGGTACAAATTGCGCCATGTTCAACGCTATTAAACACTACACTATGACATGAAACTTATCTGGTTGTGAGTTGCAAATCGTTATCAGCAATCAAAACAAGCAAGTGGCGCCAAGGACGCAGTTTTACGGTAACCACAGTCACAGCTAACGCCGTCTATGCACAAATTCCGGTTTCATATTTACACACCTGGTATTTCATCTAAGCATACACTTAAGCGTGTTAACAGAATATTACTTAATATTCTGTTAACAAGATTCAGCGGTAATTATTACAGTCCGATTTATCACCTTTTTTTAAAATCGGAACTATTATTGAGGTTTTCCATTCTTTTGGGAGCTCCTCCTTTCTCCATATAGCACTTACCAATTTATGTAGTTCCTCGATTAGTGCCGTTCCTCCTGCTTTGATTAATTCGGCTGGAATAATGTCTATTCCTGGTGATTTGAAAGTTTCAATTTCATTACCGACATTTCGATCTCGATTTCGCTAGGTTCGGGAATCCATAGTTCTGCGGTATGAATTTCAAATTCATCTGTGTGTTCCCCGTTGTGTACATTAAGAAGTTTGTCGAAATAACCTTTCCACACATCGACAATTTTAGTCGGATCCGCCTGAAGTTCTCCACGTTCATTTCTAATCATTCCTAACCTCGGCTGGTAACCTTTTCTTACCAGCCCAGTTCACCCCTTTGTATAGATCTCGTATGCTATTCGTCTTCCCGTTTTCCTCTATCTCCTGAATCTTCTGTGTCAGATATTCTTGCTTTTTGTTTCTGAACCTGCGGGTGGCGTTTCGTTTTGCTTTACTGTAGTGGTTGGTATTTGCTTCACTTTTATTACTTAGCCATCGTTGCCTGCTTGTTTACGTTCCCCATAGAGCTTAAGGCATTCTTCATCAAAGCAAGGTTTGTTTTACTGTTGTTCCTTCTCACCTACACGTTCCTTCTCTGCGCTCTTAATTGTTTCACGAATTGCCTTCCACATCTTACTTTCATCAATTCCTTTATTAATATCATCTTTATTATTACTCGAGTTGGCTAGGATTTCGAACCTAAATGAGAGTTCGAGTTGGTAATCTGGTTTTATGCTCGGATTATTTAATCGTTTCACTTCGAACTTCAGTTGTTTTGACCCCTCACTTTCTCTGTTCGCGATGCATAATTTTTCCTTTAATTTTGTGATCACTAATTGATGGTGGGTGTCACCTTCGGCTCCTCTGTATGACCTAAAGTCCATTATGTTGGTGTGTCTTCGTCTATATTCTAATATGTGATCGATCAGGTTGAGAGTTTTGCTTTCCGGAGATACCATGTGTATTTGTGTGTGTCTTTGTGTTCAAAGTACGTGCTCTTTACCAGTAGGTTTCCAAAATCGCGAATGTTTTCAGTCTTTCTCCATTATTATTGGTCTTTTCGTGAAGACTGTATTTGCCCATAGTAGGTCTATACTTTTCTTCCCTCCCTACCTTTGCATTGAAATCACCCAATATAATTTTCGGCATTCGGTCAAACAGTCTTTCTAGCTCATCGTAAAATATATCTTTGTTATTATCAGCAGCCACCTCGGTCGAAGCATAGACGTTTAATAAAACCGTCGTTACACTAATTAATCTTTCGTCAACAAGCGATACAATATTTGTTTTAACTTTTCGTGTATTTAAGAATCACTGTGATCAAATCTGGCCACAGAGTACAGCTTCTGAAATTGTAGAAAGAAAGTGTATATCTTTGAGATAACCCTGCCAAACTTTCAAGTCATTTGGACAATATTAACAGAAATTATACATTTGTTTATGGAACTCTGGAATTTTAAACGACAATCGCGAATAGGAGATATCATGATTCTTTTACCTTCCTTTGACATTATATATCTCTGGGATGAAAGGAGTACAAAAGTGATTTTTTACATTTCTTACTCACTTGACCCATAGTACTTGAGGGGAAAATCATTCAAAGTTGAAAAGTATAACTGGAAGATTTTTCCAATTTGATCTAGATCCAAGTTGTAAAAAACAACTAACCTCGTCTAGGTAGAAGTTATCACATCAAGTATTTCTCAGTATTGTTGTTCCCTCTTTACGTGTTAATCTCTCTTTTTTCGGCTGTGTTCAAATTTACCGGTAACATTGCGGTGGTAAAACAATTTACCACTTATTCTTTTCTTATTTATATATCTATATTTGCGGCATTTTCCTTAAAAAACGGTAGTATATAAATAACAACCAACATGTTGTTGTAAGGTAAAATACACTGAATTAGACTTTAAAACTGTGATACAGAACTAAATCCTCAAGTGAAAAGTTAAAAATATTTTCTAATAAACAACAGAGAAGATTTCCTTTTCAAGGCATAAAAACGGTAATGTAACAAATAGCATAATGCGACAAGGCTCTTCAACGCATTCTAAAATTCCAGGCCATATAAGTAGGGCGGAAAGTAATTCCTTAATCAGTGACAAAGCTCTTTATTATTATTATTCAATGCTCAAGTTCTAGAAGCATGGATTTAATCGAATTCAGTGAGTGGCATATCTTGGTTCTCAAAATTGAGTTATTTTTTTATTTTCTGTCCTGTTCTGGACACCTGTCAACAGTGTATATAAAATAAGGTTTACCAAAGTAATATTCCTAGAATCGAATAAAATGTTCCTCAATATTCTAGTGAAAATAATATTTCTTATAAGTATATTTGTCTTACAGATCATGCGAAGATTTTTTTCGCGAATGTTCTGTAGACGGAAAACCTGTCAATTGTTGCAGGAATGCTGGAAGGATTCTAACAGATACTGGTTTATGTATGACTTATAATTCAAAGCAACTAAGGTACTTATATTTGTATTGAAAAAATTGTAACAATAAATGAACATTTGCATTCTTCAACAAGTAAATTATGTCTTTGATAGCAAGGTTGACTTAAATCTCTTTGTAAATTTCCGATGTCCTTAAAATAGTGCTTACTGTCTGATATAGCTTAAGTTGCATGCATTTAGATTAAATTTTAAGAAATGTACAATTATGTAGAACAAAATATTTTCTTCTGCTAATTCACGTTTTAACAGAAATGGTACATAAAATACTTGGAAATGTTTGGTTAAAAACGTTTGTACGATTGTATACCAAAACTGATTTTAGAATGTGGAAAATGGGTGTACACTGTAGGACAGAATTATACTTAAGTTACTGTAGTGGGATGTGACTTTCAAATATTTCAAATTCTCCTTCAACACTTATAAATAAGTTTTCCTTGAGCGAGTTTGTTGAAATAGATGTCTGTATTATTAAATCCACGTACATGCGCAATTCTTGCCATATTTTATATTCTATGGATAATATATATAATATATTATCTATTAAGCGTTGTTTGATAAAAAAGAGAACTTTAACCCTATGATTTCATTAGTGTTTTTTTTATTATTTTATATATGGTCCATGGTTGTTGAGATAACGATCCCACATATACACTAGCCTGTCAATTCAATTTCTGTACAACATAATGGTTGGCTGTAAAGAAATGAAGAAAGTGCACTTTGCACTCCAAAGTCAGACGCAGATCGCTTCCACTTGCGGACTCCTTCCATTGCGACTAACATGCAAAAAATCACAGGGCGATAGACTGAGGCTGTAGAAGGGTGAGGTAACTCATCCCAGACGATTTTTTTTGTTATTGTCAAGGTATCAGTTGCTGTTTGTGTACTTGAAATGTCCTGCTAAGAATTAAGTCCTCGAGACAGCATTCCAGGTCTAATGGCCTTATTCTTCGTCCTCAAACGTTTCAGTGTTTCTCAGTAGCGAATAAAATAGGTAGGTGGATAACCATGAACATTTAACATGCGCATTATACATGTGCATCAATAAAAACAAATTGTTTTGTCTTATTTCTATATATACCGAAACCACAAGCCCAGTCCGATTATTTATCAAACAACCTTTATATATATTCTGACCAGTTAGAAACTGCATTCGCTTCCTGTGGATATATCTTCAAATTATCACTGTGATTCTTTCTAAAAAAACTGAGCTATTTTTAAACACATCAGAATAAATATTCTGGAAAATCTCCATCAGGATGCTCGATAGCTGAAACACAAGCCAAAACCGTATCAATACGAAGTCAACGTTCTACAAATTCAACATCAATCGCTGAGTTTGTAGAGTTACAACGATCAATTCCTATTTGTCTCATTTACGTATTTAATTAATATTATTTATTTTTTGGGTTGTCTTTGTTTATTGATTTAGTATATCTCAAGGACGGATAATACTGCTGTAAAAGGATCGCATAACTGGTAACTTAGATTAAATGTTGTAAGTTTAGTAAAAACAAGTCATTCCATGAATACTGATTTCGGGAGAAGTACGATGAGTCTAGATGAAAGTTCATTAGATACCATAGATTAAATTGATGTTTTTTTAATGGAAGTTTGTAGTTAACATCTTTGAACATTTTCAAATACAAATATGTTTATAATTTGTTGTTTTCCTCTCAAGATGATGATCCAGGTAATTGTGATAATGAAATAATTCAAAATGAATCTTGAGTTTGGAAACAATGATGGATTTGATAATTAAGTATTAGGAATGTTTATTTGTAGGAAAAGAATAAAATTCCTGTTAGTTTGGAAATTAATAAGAAGAATATGTTATGAATCAATACGTAGACAAAACGCTACCCAGCCAAAGCTCTGCTATTTCTAGAGTGATGCTACGGGTCACTAACAAGTTTCTACCATTTTGGAGGAACTACAATTAGGTTTTCAGATGCTAAATTGTTTCAGACAGGTTCGATCAGAAAAATAGCAATACCAATGAAGCAGATAATTGTAGTTATCATAGCTGTCCCAGTATTATGGATATTCAAATAATGCTTTGAGTATTTGTCTTACTCTACATTGGTGAAGTGCATTGTACAAAACTTTCTGAATTAGATCTATTTAGGAAGAGATGATTATAGAGTGCTTGACGTAGTATGATGAATCAGTAAAAGTATGCGAGAAAGTTATCATTTGCATTTACTGTTGTTGTAGCATGAATAAATGCTGGTTTTCAGACGAAGCGAACTGAGGCATGTATTATGGACTACTTGAAACGGACTTTCGTAACCGTTTGTACAGGTCAGTAATTAGTATAGCCGATGGTGTACACCCTTCCAGGGCTTGAAAACTGTTAATAGCTTATATTAAATAAATGTTCACTACTGGCGAACGTTGTAGAGTTATGAGATACACCTAAGGAGATTTCTGACGCAAAAGGGTCGAATCTTCTTGGTTCGAGTCCCGGATGAGGCATGGATGTGAATTTTAACTAGCATCGTATTCGTAATCGTGACGGGCTGAAGTCAAAGTTTCTAAACATGGCCCATACAAAATAAAGTTTACAAAGTTCTTTTCCTGGCATGAAAATAGGGAAAGAAGTACAGTCCATTAAAGGTAAACAAATGTTTTGTTTTAGGGATGGTCAAACGGATCCGGATCTTTATTCAAATCCAAATTTCGGATATTTGGGGCATGTACACATGATCATAGTATTTCCTAATTAGTACCTATTTTGGGGGATTTTTTCTGCTAACAATCGGTGTCTTATTTTGGTTTCTTTTATTATTCATTTTGGAGTGTTATAAGGGGAGAGAGGGAAAGTAGCATCATAGAAAGAGAGAGGAAATTGCTGAGTTGTACATGGATTGCAAGAGTACTGCTATTGAAACCAGTCATATCATATTCTATCACCAATACATATATTGGTGACAAAAGGAAAACCAATAATCGAAAGCACCTTCTTGCCTCTTCAAATCCCACCCTCCTCTATCACCAACCGTGATTACCCTTTGCCCTGTGACGTGATTATCAGAATCTACGCGTTGTTAAAAGGAAAGAACGAAAACATGGCCCTTCCCTTTTTAAGCATGCAGGGATGTCAAAAAATACGAAATTCCTTTCCCAAATGAATTTCGTTCTAAGAAGTAAAGCATGTATTTTAGAAAAAATAAAGGACGTAAAAATGTTTCTATTAACTAACTTTGGACAAGAAAACAATAACAATCAAATAAGAAACAATCGCTATAAAATATATTTTTCCAGTTTCAGATACATTGAATTAAACTGGCTTAATTTATGGCCTTTTGTCATCTTCGGTTCAGGTCGGTACACAGAGCATGCGAAGTGCATTGGCCAGGGCCTTTCATAATTTATTATCCCGCCTGCGCAGTTTAGATGGATCATAATAACGGATTGAATTTTATTAGTGGCTTTTAGGCATCTAAAGCTCAGGCCAGGATAAAGGAATGGAAACGATTCGAGAAGGTGTTCGGCTACAGCCTGTGTTCCAGGTGCAATCCCGGTGTTTGCCTGATGTGGCTGAGGATAAATCTGTTAGGATTGTCGGCCGCTGGGAACGAACCCACGACCTCCATAATGATACGCCAACGCTCTACAACTGAACTACGGATGCTCAGTATCATAATAACAAAGTACGAATACTGGGTCTTTGAATCCGCTATCGAAATCACATGAATCCACTGGACTGGATATCTGAAACTTCGAAGATCCGGATTTCGGATCTTCAGATTCAGGTTTCAAGCATCCGGAACCGGACCCGAGTTTTGAATATCCGGATCTCGGATATTCGAATTCTCTAAGGTCCAGATCTAGCCATCCCTACTTTGCTTCGACGCCATAGACTGCCGAAAGCGTGGAGAAACAAACGCTTATTATCAACTATTAGCAAACTATTCTGTAAGTATACGGGGCAACCCCCTATCCCCTTTGGAAACCTTCCTTTGTTCTTGCACGTATACATTACCTACTTTTGAACGACACTTCATGCATATATCTACATCTCATTGTCCATGATAAATGTATTTTGGCATGCGCTGGCAACACCTACACCGCAGTTTCTGGGGAGTGGGATCATCCGCAGTATGTTGCTATTGTGTCAAAGATTGTTTATGCCAAGTTTGGTGTTGCTGTGACTTAAATAATTAAAGTCATTTAAATATATGTATGTATGTATATATATATATAATTTTATAGAAATTCGTCTAGCAACACTTCTAAGTGGGTTGCATGGCAACGACTGTCCATTCTGTGTTGTGCATTTTGTCGAATAATATGTATGCTAAATTTGGCACACCAAGGTCTAGTTGAATGAAAGCAATTTTAGCTATTGGCTTTAGCACCATTCAGGACGGTTCCAGTGGCTCTGAGTTATGTTAGTCAAGACCTTTCTAACGACACCTAACGCACCTCTCTACCCCTTGTAGTTCCTGAGATTTAATTTCTGGACATGAACGGACAGACACCGTGAACAACAATAGAATGTCCCTTTTAGCAATTACTTTGCTATCAAGGGGCCAACAAATATAAGTACAAAACGAAGTCGGTTCATTTTAGGCAAGGAACTGGCCGGAATTTTTAGCTGGAAGAGTGTAAAACTATAAGGTGGGTGAGTAGAATTTTTTTTATTGTTTCTCCATTTTTTTTTAATAAAAAGAAGTTGGGGAAGTATGCTCGTGAATTTGGAAAGTTGACACCGCACATTAGGAGCCTGTTGCGAAATCCAAGTGTTTGGGAGCCCAGTAATACCTCACTTAGTATGACCAATACCAGAACTTGAGCCTCCGGACATCTCAGTGTCAACTCGAAAATCAGAACAGAACTACTTTGCCATAGGAGGTGGGTCAAGTAGACCGAGACAAAGAAAGAAAACCCTAAAACAGAGTTTTGAACAAAAACGTTGAAATTGGGTTTTGGATAAAAACCGAAAACCGGTGTTTGAACAGTAAAACGAAAACCGATGTTTGGAGAAAAAACGAAAAGCTATGTTTGGACAGGAAAAACGAAAACCGGTGTTTGAAGAAAAACCGAAAACCTTTGTTTGGAGAAAACACCGAAACCCGTTTTTGAACAGAAAATCCGAATACCTGTTTCTGAACAGAAAAAACGACTTATTGGCTTTTGGTTTTTAAATAACTTGTTTCCGGGTTTTAAATAACCGGTTTCCGGTTTTTAAATAAACCGATTTTGCCCATCCCTAATATAATCTCATCACGATTAAACGAGAAACAAGCAATATACAGCATTTAGTGCAAATCAAATTATATCTATTTTTAAAGTCAAATAATTTGATGGTGAAAGAATATTGAAAGGCAATAGTTTCTCCCCAACCATAAACCTTAAATAGAACATATTCCTCATTATTAAAAAATAACTAACTTGTTCTTTATTGTTTGATGTTGCTAATTTAACTACAGGCATTTTCAGGCTAATATACTCTCTAATGCTTAAAACCATTTCTTTCGTTATCCTGCACCGTAAAGAACTGTGCCTGCGAATTGTGGGTACAAAATTCCACTTTTGTACCCATATTTTATAGAGGCAGTGGCGAACCCAGGGTTGGATTTAGAGGGGCGGTGCTCTTAATAATAGCAGATTCATAGAAACAAAAGTGATGGTAAAATATGAATCCCTGTGCCCGTCACTGATTCTCAAAAATTGTGGGTTTATTATACCACCTATTTTTCAGAAGCAGTGATGGGCCCAGAGATTCTTATTTTACCTTCGTTTTTGTTTCTATTAACCTGTTCCCTCCCAAGAGCTGAGAGGGAAAGAATAGCCTTCTAAACCCAACCCTGGGTTCGCCACTTCCTCTCAGAAATTATGGATACAAAAGTGGAATCCAAATGTACAATTTTTAGGCTGTGGAAATCTAACTTTGCCGTTATAATTCACTGTTCACGAGTCAAATTCAAATTTTCATTTCTCTTTTTAGAAATGCTATGGAGAGTTTTGTAGTTCCAATGAACAAAGAAGTTGTTCTCGCTCTGAAAATAAAGAGGTGTAGATATTCATATTATGTAAGTAGATTCACTTACTTTTTATACTTACTGTTGTTTTCATTTATACTAACGAAACAATATATGATGCTAATACATATTTATTTATGTTTACACAGTGTTGATGATATGGCTATATTTCGATTGGAGCGCGACGTGAAATCGCTTATCTCCAGTTAGCTCTTTACCTAAGTTACCTAGATGCGATTGTGAATTAGTTTCGCTTAGAAATAGAATTGTTCTTAGCCAAAATTTACCTTGTTTCCATGCTCAATTAAAACTAAAATTTTGTATTGTACAATTTTGTTATTATTAATAATGAGGATGTTCTTCAAGTGCCGTGACCCTGTTATCAATTATGAGAGCAATTTTCCGTTCTAAAATTATATACCGTAATGCTTTAAGTGAGTTTTGACTGCAAAACTCCCAGGCATGCGGTAGATTATGGAACATTTTTCAATAATTCTAGTCTTCATTAAATTTCGAACTTGTTTAACTTGTGGTAAATGCAGACAGAAGCTGGTAAGTAATTTGCATAGAATGGTTTGATATTTTCCTCTTGATTCAACTTGTGCCTATAATTCTATACTAACCCAATGTCGCTTTTGTGGTATGATAAAACATCTCTGAAAGATGAGGTTCATCTGTTTCTTATTTGAAACGCCTTTTTTTTTTGTTATTTTCTTTTTTACAAATTTCCGTGCAAGACGAGAATATTCATAGTCCATCGATTACAAAAAAAAACTTTATTCTATATTTTTTTCTGCTGGTTGGCATCTATGTTTCAAGGGCTATTCACTTGCATAAATATTACATCCTAATCCCAACTCGAAAACTTTTTTAATATAAAATAATTTCACCTAAATACAATAATATCCCAAGAACTTGGACTTTTGTTTGCTTTTCCTGAAAAAAAAAATTCCGGTGGGCCTGGAATGTTTTGCAATTCAGGTCTTTAATTGGGATTTAATATATGATGCTCTCATCAAAGGTTTAGCAGAAAAACACAGGAGTTAAATCGGTGCTGAACGTTTTATAATTTTTGTTGTTTTTACGAAATATTGAAGAGATGAAATTGTTATCGAAAAATAGCTGTGTTATCTCGTAATAAAAATGCTGGTCAAGCTGTTGTTAACCATTAGATATGTATAAGTGCAAGAGTGGTTCAAATCATTCATTTGAAACAATACCTACCTAGTCTTACCATCACAACTTTTGAGGGAGGCTATACGTCAGTGAACGCTTGCACATTCCCGAGGTATGGTGAAACTAGTCATATGTAGTTGAGCTGCAGTAGTAGAAAGTTTTTTGTACTAAACGTTCACTATGAAATGGGACGACTATGAAAATCGTGTAGCCGTGGTAGCGCCGCCTAAGGTAGGAAAGTCACCAGGGGAGATTTTCAAAATGCCCCAGAAGCTGCAAATTAGCAAGAGATTCGTGTACCTCGCTATCAGCGCTTCAGTGAGACTAGAACTGTGAAAGACAGCCAAGCCATTGAAGACCAAGTACAGTGTGGTCTCTAGAATTGGTTACAGCATTGGCAGAACGTGTGCGCAGAAATCCGGTAAGAAGACAATCAGTGATGGCGCGTGAGCTAAACGTGTCACTAATGCCAATGTATCGCACATTGAGCAGTGAGTAACCTTGGACACCATGCTTACAAACGACGGAAATAACACCTCCTGACCAGTGAACTGAAGGCTTCTAAAATTAAAGCGCTTACTTTTGCGTTACGCAGCAAATGCTCACTGTTTAAAATCGTTCAGTGAGGAAAATGTTTTCAGTGTTGAGAACACTTTCAATGACCAAAATGACAGGGTATAAGCCAAATCCTCTAGAGAAGCTGGTGAAAAGTCTCCAAGGGACCAGAAGGGTCATCAGTCGGCATCAGTCATAGTGTGGTGGGGGAAATGTTATGGATTTCATTTCGACTTCAGATTGGCTTTCTACAAGTCCGGACCTTAACTCTTTGGACTAAAAATTGTGGTCTATGCTTCAGGAAATAGCTTGCAAGGAGAAACATTACTATATTGGAACTTTAAAGTGGTCTTTTATGAAGACAGATGCTAAGTTTCCAGTCGATTTAAGGACTGTGTGCTTGTAAAAGACGGTGATTTTGAATAACTGTTCGTGATTTATTTCCTTCATATCTGCATATAACTCATATTATTAGAATATTACATTATCTCTCAGCATTTTGTGCCAGTTTACTTCCAATGTTGTGACAGTATTTATGGTAAGACTAGGTATAAATATACACACTATTCTTACCAGTTTCACTGGGGCATTCTTATTTTGGACTTTGTTTACTCAATTTCAATTAACAGGGTTTATATTACTGTTGTACTAATCCCTGTAATTGTGAATGCTATATAATATAGATGACCTCTTAAAAGCTAATTAAGTTTCATAATAAAATACTGAATAGAGCATTCGCAATAGGTTACACTACCATTATGTTTCAGGATCTTTTGCTTCCAGACCTGGAGTTTTAGTGGCATTTGGAAATTATGCGCTCACAAATTCATGCTAAATATTACTTTTGACATCATTTTATATTTCTTGTTATATGATTACTTTGAATACTGGTAATTTTCTTTCAACTTAATTGTAAGAGTCATGTAATTACATTAAATATGTATTTTGCATATAATCTTGAATACATTCTAGGGATTGTATTTTATGGGCTATGAATTGCCAGTTAACATGGAACATATTGACGATAGAAAAAATCCTCCCATGGGTACTTCTTATGGGAAAACCCTTATAGAGGACGAAAGTGCAGATCCGGACGTGAGAGATCTCCCAACTGAATCCAGAGGTTGTAAATTTCCTGACGAAAATGAAGATCTATGGATATTTAAATATTACAGCTACTCAGCCTGTATTACTCAGTGCAAGCTTATGAAGAAACTTGAACTGTGCAACTGCACAGATATGCAAGTTGGATACCTTGTTGGTAAGTACTGATTCCTGTTGCTTTAATGAGGTAAGTTACTACACGTTTCTTTGTTAACATATTTTCTTCAAGAGAAATAATTTTTAAGTTATATTCTTCGTAGACACTTATTAAACATTTTGCCCAGGATTGGCTAGTTATTATCGTGTGTAAATTCATTTGAGGTTGCATGACGTTCAATGTAGTAGAGAAAGACTCCGATCAAATTTTGGAGACATTTCTATCCACATAGCGTCAGATATAGCCGGTAAGTTATCGTTCGTTTTCGTGAAGCAATCTCTGTTCGAATGATAAGTTACTCAGGCTAAAGAGTACTTTAAAAACAGAGAGAGACGAATTAAAACTTTCTCTCTAAGGTTTAAGGGGAATAGGAAGCAACATTACAAGTTTATTTTGTGTTTGCTTGCACGTCTGTTGACTTAAAACCTTGTCGCTTGAGGCCACTTACGAGGAAACCACGTCAGCCGATGTTTGCATGAAATATTTTTTTCACTAGGCTTTCACCTGTAATGCAAGAAAATGACATCGAGAGACCTAACTTTTAGAAAATTTTGAATACGACTTTTACAAGTATTGTACTGTACGATGGCCAGCAATATAATGTATGCATGGCTTTATTATTCACGATTTTTCTCTAAGCCTAGAAGATAGGCCATCCAACTGACTTAGTGTGGGCGGTGTGTGATTCTGAGAGTCTGTGCGTGAAAGAGTTAGGGTTGGATTTTTTTCAAAAAAGAAAACATTATCACTCGTTCTGGATTCTGGAAAGATATTTATGATTTCTTGTAGTATGCAGCAAACAATGAAAAAGCTTAAGAGAGTCGCATTTCAAACACCAAAAAAGAGAACCTAACACTATTTGTACTTTAGTTGGGCCACTAGCTGAAACTTACTGAAAAGTGAAATTTAAATTGTCCAGTAAAAAGAAGCTTACCGAACATGGAGAACGAAAAATTTTGACACCTATGGTTGCTAGGTAATTATTTATTTCTTAATGAATCGAGTATTCCATAGAACACTAACGTTATACACGAAAGACAAGATAAAACGTCTGTTTCTATCAGTTCTTAAAAATGGGGTACGATACTAATGCTTTATAATTTCTGATAGTATGTTGTTGTTTACGTTTATCATTTACAAAGAAGATGTTAGTAGCAAAATACACAAAAATGTTGCGTGCGAAGTTATAGTACATGTAATTTCCATCTATATATATTCAACAGATAGAGATAAAAGAATGGATCTTTGAGCATCATATGAAGAACTTCTGAGATAAATTTAGATCTTTCTCTTTCCAGAGAAATATTTGTGTCTGTGCGTGCATGTGATAAACATCGACAAAAGTTCCGAGCTGCCGTACCTATCTATCCCGGCCTAAGCCTTAGATGTCAAATGGCCTTAAAATTTATTCAAATTCAAATCATTTTCAATTGTTATTCTTGCTCAAATAATTTCCAGCAATTGCTTAACAAGAGAGCGCAGAGAACGTAAATAAAGGAGAACGCAGCATAGCATCATGGTTTATGTCTGTGTTAAAACTTGTCGACATAGTTGTTGTAGGGTCACAGCACCAGTTTCCAGCCACTTAGGCCAAATTCTGACTTTGGTAATGTTTAAATGTACACAAAAATATAAAGAAGACAAACAGTTAAGTAAATACATACCTTGAACATTAAGTCGTGCATTAGTGCTGTAGAAAAGAAAACACATATTTGTAAACCGTAAGAAATATAAATATTAACATATA
This sequence comes from Lepisma saccharinum, assembly GCA_022664845.1. Lineage (NCBI taxonomy): Eukaryota > Metazoa > Arthropoda > Insecta > Zygentoma > Lepismatidae > Lepisma > Lepisma saccharinum. The sequence goes on from JAGDQP010004455.1 coordinate 71,248, forward strand.
GCAAAAATAAACACTTTCCAGCCACACGCTACCAGTAGCTGGCCGTTAAGTCCCAGTTTCCAGGGACACTAGTCAGACTTACTCTAAACGTTTAAGATAAATAACAGTAAAAAAAATTGAACAACAAAATATATAACATAAGAGCCCACATTGTAGGCATAGAAAACCTAATAAAATGTATTTGTTAATAGTGTTCTAAGAAAGGTAAACTTCGCTTGTAAATTTTACAAACAGACCAAAAAGTCCAGAAACACAGGCTTTCATGTTACCATCCTTTGAGTCTGCAAATAATAAAATAATTTACCATAAGCTTAATCTTGTTCTCGCAAGTTCATAAACACAAAACGTTCTGTACTGTAGAAATGCTTGACGCTTGCAAAAATGATATTTATTTTTTTTTAAATGGGAACCCATTCTCTAATCTAGACCTTTTTGGGATGATCAGTGCAGTGATTCCGTCACCCACCCACCTAAATCCTCCAGAACCCCTGCGGGGAACGTCATTCATAAATCCTCCAGACCCCCAACTTTAAAATTATTGCGGTTAAAAATCGATAGAAACCAACCAAATCTCCTTTTACACCCTTCTAATGTTGACTTTACACCCCACAAACTGAAAAACCTGGCGGAATCCCTGGATCAATATTAAGACTTGTAATCAATTTCCGTTTGGGACAGAGATGGTTACGCTATGACCTTGGCAACTGTTTTGTGAGCCTGTAGCTCTTCACAAAAAGTTTTCAGGAAAACAAAAAAATACGGGTTTCTTTATTTCGCATTTGCTTGTAAAAATATGTATCACAGAAATCTGAGATAGTCAATGGGACAATTTAGGATTTACCTGGATGAATTGGAAGTACACCTACAGGTTTTAGGTACCTATGGATCACTCCGGGATAAGGTTATGAGAAATGTAGTAGGGAGTCGGCCAGGTCCTAACTTGAAAGTGCCATCCCGGTACATGCCTGGTGTGACTGATGAAAACATTAAGAAAACCTAAGTTAGAACAATCAGCCCCTGGTACCGAACCAAGGACCTCCCGAATAAGAAACCAACGATCTACAAAGTAAGGTACGGCCGCTCGTTACAAAACAAACTCGTATCGATATTTGTCGCACGCACGCACACACACACATAAATATTTATCTAGAAAGAGATAAATCTTAATTTATCTCAGATATTTTCCATATGATGCTCAAAAATCCATTCTTTTTCTGTCTCGGTTGAATACAGTGTAGAGAGAAATTATATTTACTATAACATGGCACGCAACATATTTGTGTAATTTGCTACTAACATCTTTGTAAACGATAAACATAAACAACAAAATATTATTTGAAATTATAAAGTATGAGTATCGTACACCATTTTAAAGAACTGATAGAAACAGACGTTTTATCTTGTCTTTCGTGTATAACGTTAGTGTTCTATGGAATACTCGATTCATTAAGGAAGAAATAATTACCTAGCAATCATAGGTCTCAAAGTTCATTCTTGTTTCTCCATGTTCGGTAAGGTTCTTTTCTACTGGACGATTTAAATTACAGCTTTCAGTAAATTTCAATAAGTGGTTCACCTAAAGTAAAAATAGTGTAACGTTCCTTTTTTATCTTTGAAATGAGATTCTCTAAAGTAATTTTATTATTTGTTTCATACTACAAGAAATCATAAATATCTTTCCAGAACCCAGAATATGGGATAATGTTTTCTGTTTTTAAAAAATCCAACTCTGGCTATTTCACGCACACACTCTCAGAATCACACACCGCAGAAGTATTGTCACTTGAAATCACTTAGTGAAAATTTGCTATTTTTCCCATACCTGGACGATAGCAAGTAATTGATTTTCCAGGGCTGCATGATACGCAGTGTCGCAGTTTTGGCTACCTATGATAAAAGGCTACGAGCACATTTTTCACCATAATTTTGTAAAAGGCTACGAGCACATTTTTCACCTCTCTATTTAATATAGCACAGGGACACTATGAAAGGGTACGAAGCTTTTTTTTTTATTCCTTATACCCGAATAACGTAAAATTTGTGAGTTTCTCAATTCTGCGTCTAAAATTCAAAAATTCGAAACGCCATATTTTGGAAACGGTAGGTGGTAGAGAGTAGTTGTTTTCATATTTGACATTCCCGGGACCAAAATAAATTGCATTATAAGTTTCATTATTCTACGACCACGGGGGGCGAAGTTAGCAAATTGACTTCAGATTTGACCTTTGACCACGAGGTCATCAATTTCTTCACATGTAGTATTTAACGCCCTCATACCAAATGTGAAAACAAAATCTTAATATGTCTAGCCGTTTACGAAATATACGTACACTGTTAAATATAAGTAGGGTGGCGCCACTTGGCCCTGTTTTCGATTTAATCAGAATTTAATATATTTCATAAAAGACTACGAGCCATTTTATAAAACCCTGAACCGCGTGTTCGAGCTAAACTATAGAACATGCAATAGGAGGTCATAGTAGACTATACCCTATACTTTGGCGCTTTATTTCCCCCAGCCCCGTGACATATCTGATAAAGACTACGAGCTTGATTTAAGCTAACATAGCACAATTAACCTACAGAACATGGTATAAGAGGTCATAGCAGACTCTTTCCCCCCAGCTCCCGTGGCATATCTGCTAAAGACTACAAGCTCGATTTCAGCTTACATAGCACACAAAGCTATGATAGCAGAGTTTAAGGACCTTATTATATAACCATTTTATGAAAAAATAATAAAAAATACTGTTTTCAATAGTATACTAAACCTCATATAAAAGACTACAAGCACTTTTTCCAAAAAAACAACTATTTAACATAGCAAAAATTACACAGGTCTTCCATCATACTCATCTGGCTATTCATCTCATGAGTAACATACATACACATGGTTTATGAAGAACATAATCTCACGCAAGGGACCAACACGCACACACATATATATAAGGTTTACGGAGAACTTAATCTCACGCCAGGGACCAACACACACATAAGGTTTACGGAGAACTTAATCTCACGCCAGGGACCATTCTCATAAATAAATAAAGCACAATGTCGCTAACATTAGTGTTGCCGGTTGAGAATTTATTTAAGAAGTCATGTAGTGAATAGCCAGATGCAAGACATGCTAAATAGAGAAAACAATAGTGGCCACAGAATTGGGATAAATCACCTTGAATGTGTCTATTATTCCACGTATGAAATAAACAGTTTCTTTTTTAAAACCTTATATAATATTGTATATAGTGAATATCTGGATGGAGCATTCGATAGGAATCTTCTCACTCGTCCACGGAAATAGCGAAATGAAAGACGCCGTAGCCTTTAGCCTTAAGGTGTTGTAAATACCAGGAAAGTGCTGAAGAATTTTAATAAGTTCCGAACTTCCATTTCCATCTCGGCAATAATGTCGATCACTTTCTGAAATAATCTTCTCTAATGCGCGTAAACCCCACCGCACATATTGTTCGTTGAATTAGTTGGTTATTGTGCTGTTTTTCATTTGTCATGAACTTCGTGAATATGTTTTGATTGGTTTTAATGTGTTCTGTGCAGATGTTGATTTAACACGCATATTCTTTTTATAATTTCAAAACCTGTTGAGAAAAATATTCCAAGCTTATTGTTTATGATTCGTGCAAGAATTCAGGTGCACTATTCATTTCTAGCGACAGCCAATTGAAAAAGCTTTAGTACAACATTTCGCATTGTATAAAAGTGATTTGTTTTGTTATTTTACTTCCTGCTTTCAACGAAAAATGTTTGACGAAATTACGCAAAATCTACCTTAATTTGTTTAGAGTCTAGAATTTCATATACCCCCTTCACAAATATAATTAACAGTATCCTAAAGTAAACTAAGTCAAGACTATATCCGAAGTCCTATATCAACAATAGGTAAATTATAATTTTATTGGCTAAATTAATACTCCAAATTTCCAAATATATATCCTAGATTTAGCTACAGTATTTCCTAATTAGCTACACAAAGCACAAACGTGACTCACCAAAAACATAAAAGTTGGGTACTTTAGGGAACAACGTTGTTCATCCACTACTATTTTTAAAAAAATAACAGGAATGTTATCTTTGTCATTGTATATCGTTTTTGACAACTCAGCACTCACGAACTTGTCTACAGCGATAAATATTGTATTGCTAAAATAAATTGTAATTTCTATTCAGCTCCCATATTGAACAATACCCTTTCGCACAATGTTTTAATTCACTTTCTGCAAGCAACTCATGCATTCGCTGTATGATTTTTTTTTCTGGTTCCAAAGCATGTGACGGCAAGGCAGCCTTTTGAAATTCCTTCAATGTAACCACATACAAATGAGAGTGCGAGCCATACAAGCTAGACAGTTTGATAAATGTCTCCCAGCTTACATCTCCTTCACCTTTGTCGTCTGGTAGTGCTGGTAGGCCGCTAGAATGCAACGTGTAAATGAAAGGAAGCAGCAATCTTGGAGCTAATTAAATCGTTTACAATTATAACATTTTCTTTATATAACAGATTGCTTTTGAATCTTACAGTTTTATGACATTTAACATTTTGTTACAGTATAGCTTTATGTTACACAAGGGATCAAATGGCATGCATTTTGGTGATGAAAGTTAAAATCACTTCAAAGCTCATTACCAATAAGTACAAAAGTAATTAAATAAATATAGCAAATATTTGGGTAGACACTGTTGACCTCATCAATCCCATTGAAGGATACCTAATCTGTCGTGTAAGAGCACTAATTTCGTCTAACGCTTGTTATCATAACTCGCTCTAGCAGTTGGTTTCAACTGACGAACTAGTGGTTAGCATTCTGACGTTGTTCTTGGTAGAATTTTGATCACTGTCCAATTTGGATTTTCGTCACCACTGCTTTTATAGTTCATTCATCCTGTACAAACTAACTGTCAATTAAAAGTGAGGAATCTTTTTTTGACACTACTCGATATAAACCATATTTAGCCCATACTCCTTTTAGTTGCTTTTTGAGCTTACCTGAGGTTTTAATATTATCTAGTAGATCTTCTAATGAAATGGCAACAACAAGACCAAATCCATTCGTATTCTCTTGTAAGCAAATCGAAAGTGGAGAATACAAAATTTCATCTGAAAATATCGCAATGTTCTTATGGTTATCTTATAGAGTACCTGAGCTAGAAACAAAAGATACTCGGGATTTTGGTATTTTAGCTCACAACCAGTTTATTACAAATTGAATAAGTTGATGAAAATAACGTAACGTGGAATACTAATTTCAGGACAAATGCGTAGCTTATAGGTTTCTTTTTTGGGGGGTGTTCTCCGCCGAGAAGGTATAGAATAAAGTGTCGTACCAGAAGCGTAACCAACTGTGTACACAAGGATGACACCAGGAGCGTAGCCAAATGTGTGTCAAGGAGTGTTCCAGAAGCGAAGCCAACTGAGAACGGTAGAAGGAGACGGAATGATTACCCAGGAGCGGGTGATACTCTGTTGAATAAGCTGCGTTGTTTTATAGGTTACTTTCGGGTGGAATTCTCCTAGTCCCTCCTTTGGCGACTCCAACTCCATCTTGATATCGATATCAACCCCATCTGATGTATCCATGTAGAGTTGATATTGTCCTCTCCTAATGTTACGTGTTGCTCACTGATTGTTGTCATTACATCACATATTATACATGTTTGTTTACTATAAGTAATACTACTGTATTTACAATTCAAATGTGTACGTGCGAGTAATATGTACACAGAACATTACATTCCGTTTCTCTTCTGGGAGAAAATAGTGAGGCAAATTAGTTTTGGTGAACTATTTTCTGATACATTTATCACTTTATTACTCTGCACTAAATATAAATATTTCACTTCACGAGAAAAACACTGTAATCACTTCGTAGTAAGTTGAGTTATCACTATAATGGTTTTCAATATATATAAGAAGGCTTGCATCTGGAAATTAGTCAAATACTAATAACGCATACGTCACTGATCAGGCAGATTCAGTCTTTAGTTGACATCACGATCCTCGAGTCAGTGAGGCGAATTAGTGTTTGTTATAAACATTTAATATTTGTATACGAGGTCACTAATTGTTTGCACTGGTTGAACACAATTCCTAGTAGTTTCCGCGTATACTGTAGCTGAGAACCTGGATTCAATATCCAACGTGTAAGTTGTTGGTTTCAATAATAATGTTTATTGCCGTATCAAGTGATAGAATATTGTACGTTATCGGTTCACTGTTTGACATGTGAGTTCTATTAATTTAACGTAGCAAATAAACGAATAGAATTGTTAATAGAATTGTAAGTGTAGCAACAATAATCGTTGTTACGAGGACAGGCATTCTGGAAAAAGTAATGATTCATTTTAGGCTTTTGGCTTTCTTTAAACGATAATATGTAATACATAAAGTAACTGTTATTATAACAAATAATACGATAATGATCAAAACTATTATAACCGTAGTCCAAGATAATGATGGGTGTAAATCGAAGTCAGAAAACTTGCTTCGTAATTGATTTTCTCGTGATTCAACAATGTTTGTAAATTATTTAGTGATTGCTGTAAATTTTGGAAGTTCATCGTAAAATTCAATGAGAATGTTGCAGGAAGATTTAAGTATTCAATGTTTAGTTCAATCGTGCATCTGCTTGGTAAGTTTAAGTTGTCCGTTATAATTCGTCCAAAGTTTTGATATGTAAAATAATAGTTATTTGGAGAATTTCGAGTTGTTTTTAATAAGGATTTGATTATGTTCTCTTAAAATCTGAATTTGCTTTCGAGTCGCGAGGTGTAAACCAGCTGAAGTATACAAAAAAGTCCTCTTGAGTTGATAATTGTGGCTTAACCTGACAATTCTTCGTTGAATTGCGAAAAAGCATATCATACATACAGTACGGTTTTTGAGTCTTGCCTTGGTCTAGAATCTTACAGAGAGTAAACATAGTAACACAGTGCCTTTGACATAGTAACATGTCCACTTCGAAAACAGCTGTGTACGTTTTGATCACAAAATCTGGAACAACCATTTTGAAATGGGTAGTTTTGGACAAAAATCCGTTATTGAAGGTGATATATAACATGTGATAGTCTGAGCGTTTGATATTAGGTAACTGAATTATAATATCCAGATTAGCTAATGTGGGGTCAAATGCTAATAGAAAGCTTTTAGAAGTCTGATAAAAAATCCGATTTCTTCAGAGACTAGAAAATTTCGTAGATGAGGATTATTTCTTATTATTTCTTCCGCTAAAGTGGGTTTAATCAAGACGTCATTCACTGAATTTTGCAATACACTCTGGAGAATATTATCAAAATGCTGCTCTAAAATCTGAACATTTCGGAGTGTAATTAAAATTCGCTCATTCGTTGCTGATCTGCATAATATTTGCAAGATTTCACTGTGTACTTGTTAAATAGCTTTCTCAATGAAAAGTGTTATGTTTTGGACTATATGTGTTAGTTAATACTTACTTTGCTTTAAATTTTGTATTTGATCGTTTAAATATGCGTCTTGTTGTTGTAGCTGGTTGACGGCATTTTTTAATTTATGTGTTTCGTATATATTATACCCTCTAAGAGCAAAATTTGCGATGCCAGAAATGATTGAAAATAATATTCTCTTTTGACGTTTAACGCAGCCTGTCTTGAAATCGAAGGGTATCATTTGGGATACCTTGTTTACGAATTGCGTTTCTCTTTGATGCAGTATTTCAATTAATTTCACATATCCACTACAACTATCGTTTTGCAGATATGCTGCTGAAAAATCGATGTGTAAACGAAAAGGCACGACATTCGCGTCCTCATAATTAATCAAAATTTTTATTTTGCCCAAGGAAAGTCCGCATTGTTGGATGGGTATCTCAGTTTTCGGATTATGAAAGAGTTGTTTACTGCAGAATAGCAATATAAGTGCTGACATGTCCATCTCGGTTATTGGCTTTGAAGATCACTGTTCGTACTGCAGTAAAGAGAAAAAAATGATGATTCATACTTCTTGTTTAATAAGTTATTTTCTACAGTTGAGTTATTGGCGTCATGCATACGGTACTTGATAAGATTTACGTGAAGCAGATTAACAATTTTCTAAAGCAACGTGATATTGATTCGTTTAACCGAAAAAAGTAACAGCAGGATTAAAATATTCAATTGCTAGTGCTATTCGTGAGGAAAAACTCTTTCGTCAATTAAATGAATTGTGTGACAATTATTTAGCTGTGTTGCAAATAACGACTTAGCTATCATTTGTATTGTGAAGAAATGGGAAAACGGACAGAGAAAATATCCTTTTCTGTTTGTTAAATGTAAGTACAGAATGTTATATTTCTTTTTCTTTTGCTACCTTTTATTTCTCTGTTTTCCTTCTTAAAAAAGAAAAACTGTTACATAATAGTATAAATGTATGTAGAGAAAAATGTGAACTGCATGTAGTACTTCTAAATACCGCCAGTTCGCGCTATTCCGTTGCTTAAGTTGTGTCCTAGTGCTCACTGCCATCTGGTAACGAAAGTGAAAAACAAATAGTTATTTCGCAAGATAACATGCTTTTTTCTTTGTGAAAATGAAAGATGGGTTTAACTGCTGGCCTTTTATTCATAAGGTGCGTAAATACAGTAAGTTATATGTTCAGTGAAAATACAACTTATTGTTGGTCTCCAGTGTAGTATAACTGAATCCGGTAAAGGGATATCTCTTGCTCAGTTTTTCTGTACCCTGGAGGAAACTGTATGAGGTACATATTGTTATTTATTTTCCGGAGTACACGGCATGGACCAATATACTTGGAGGTCCAGCACTCGGGCCCCCCTTTCTGTCTATTAGGGAAGAAAATTTTTACTTGGGCCCCAATACGAAATTCAGTCTGTAAACGGGTTTTGTCAAAGTACTCCTTTTGTTTCAGGAAATGTTTATAGACACGATTTGCCGCTTCAGAATGTATTTTGGGGAGTTCCTCTCTTGGGGCTTGAGTAAGTGGATTTACATTCAATGTACAATCCGCTGTTAATCTTGGTAAATATCCGAAAAGAAGGAAATGTGGAGCCTCCTTTAAATGTGTTTGTGGAAATGTGTTATAAGCAAAAACTGTTTTGGCCACCTTTAGTGATGACCAGCTATTAATGTCTTGTTGGACATAAAATTTCAATATATTTTGAAGTTATTTTATAGCCACCTCCACAAGTCCTGATCTTGCGTGTGAATAGGTCGAACTATATTTTAGTTCAATGTTGTACTTCTGCGCTAATTCTTTTACTGCCTTACTGGTATTCACAGGATGCTAATTCAAGATAAGTGATTTTGGAGTCCGTAAAAAAACACTTCTTCCTCTAGAGACTAGGTTACGGTTTGAGTAATTATATTCTCCACCACTCTTGCAGTCATGTAACGTGTGGCGATCTCTATTGCCACGTGTATTCCCGCATGGAACTGGTCCAAATGTATTAAAGGCTATTTTATCGCTTATTTTTTTTCAATTGGGTGATGAAGTTGTTCAGCCTGGCGTTTATGTGGTTGTTTCTTAAGTGTCTGACACAGAGGGCAAATTTCAATCTGATATGCGAGATAGACCTTCACTTCGGGGAAGTAATTTTTGTAAACAAAGTTTATAAATTTTACCGAATCCCAAGTATCCTGACATAAGATGGATGTGTAAATCTTCAAAAAGTTGCCTTGTCATTATTTGTGGTATACACAGAAGATATATTTGCCCATGACGAGGGTTTCTCTTAATACGATATAAAATATTATCCTTAAGGAAATACAATTTTGTAGTTCTAATTGCAGCAGGTTTTACTGGTTTAACACCGGTGAGTGCATCAATAATATCAGAAAAGAAGGGATTAGGGCTGTCAATATCCGGATAATTTGATATCCGATTAATCGAACAATTCATTGTTAGGATATTCGAAATCCGATTATTCGAATAATTTTCATTATCCGAATAATTATCCGGAAAACGGATAATCGAACATTATCCGGATAAACGGATAAATGAACATTATCCGGATAAACGGATAAATGAACATTATCCGGATAAACGGATAATCGAACATTATCCGGATAAACGGATAATCGAACATTATCCGGATAAACGGATAATCGAACAATTTTCTGTGGAACAGATAATCTATGAATTATAGTGGATCCCGGGAAGATGCCACACATTTTATTCTACGAGACATTGTGCAGTAATTAAAAGAAATAGAAAAGCAAATTTTTGCACAAAAACATATTGAACATTGATGCTCATACTGACGGAAGTATATCAAACTAATTGCATACACAACGGATATATTCACTGTTTCTATCAGGCATGTTTTTGGGGAGTTTGTCCCCCGAAAGGTTTCCAACCACCCTCCCAAAAGAATTAATGTTAACACTTGTTAATAGTACGTTAACACTGAAATACGTATATAATAGTATATTTTGTAATATGGTTCATATTACTTGGAGTTTTAATTTTATTTGTGGCCTTAGGCATCTAAGGCTCAGGCCGTGATAGGGGAGGAGAAAGGATTCGGGAAGGCGTCGGCCAGGGCCTATGTTAAAGGCACCATCCCGGCATTTTCCTGGTGACTGAGGAAAAACTCTGGAAAAACCTCAGTCAAAATGGCCGGCTGCTGGGATCGAGCCCACAACTCCCGAATGCTACGCCAACGCTCTACCACTAAGATGTTATTTTTAGGTTAACTAAGGAAGTGCAATATATTGTTAAAGTAACATTAGTGTCTATTGTTATTTTTTTATTTTTAGCACATTACAGTCAATATTAATTGTTTATAATTTTCGCGAGCCTCCACAAACCCCCCGAATAAAATGCCCTGCAAGAAACATTGGATATAGGCTTATTGGTCTTTAAACGTACATATCAAATAACGAATCTTGCCCAATCCATTAGTGTAAGATACCTACTTATTTGGGGGAAGATGTCTCATATATTATAATTAAGATAAACGACAACAGTAGTGATACGTCATGACTACGTTTTCTATAATGTGACTAAAATACAAGAACAAGTATGGATATCTTGCCACTACTCCACCTTGGCGACATCTGCTTGAAAGCGTAGATTTCTCTCCCGTATGTAATAATGGAACATACACCAATTTAATGCAGAAATAACTTTAGGTTTTGTGTGAAATATATAATAAATCACACCCATATTTGATCCACTACTGGATGAGGTCTCTTCTCGGAGGGAGGAGATTGGCTTACTGCTCCCACACTGACCAGATGGGTTGGGAGAGGAGAGCCTAAGCTTTCACTGTGATCGCAACTATTTTTTATTCATAGCAACTCCTTAGTTGCATCACCATGCTGGGTGGTTACCCTTCGAAAAAGCCTTGGCAGCATCGGGAATTGAACCCAGGACCCCTCAATCCGTAGTCAGCAACGCTAACCACTAAACCAACGGGGCGGTCATATGTATATATATCGATATTATATTCTTATGGCGTACATTCTATTGAGCATGTATCGAGTATACGTAGCGCGTTGTAGTAGAGCGTTGGCTTGTGTTCCATAAGCCCTGAGTTCGATACCTGCGTCGGTCATCTTGACTGAGGTTTATCCAGTAGTATTTTTAATCCCACAAGGTTAATGCTGGGATGGTACTTTCGAAACTAAGCATTGGCTGACTTCTCTCCTACATCGCCAGCCCGCCCTATTCCGGCCGGAGCCATATATAGTTACCTAGAGGCTATCAACGAAATTCAAATTCTATTGAATACGTACGCAGACTACCATTTACAAAATGTCCTTATTGACTCTATTCTATTCAAGAAGAATAGTTCAAAAAATGAGTGTCAAATCAGAAAACAATGAAAATAGTCTTATTTGATAGAATGTATTTAGGTAGTGGGCATCAAATGACGTACTGCCCTGTTCAAGTGCATTTTCTACGCTGTCATGGAATTTAGTCCGATTCTAAGCTGTGTACTGAGTAGAGAAAATTATTTTTAAGCCAAAACAAGATTTTTGAGGGAAGTACTTGTTTCGTCTCCACGTGACATTCACTACATTCTTTTAGGGAGGATACTGACTAATTCGTTCACACCATACAATTTTTCCATTTAGGATCATTGTTATGGAATTCCACTACTATAGGCATCTTTCCCCGATGGGTATCTTCCCTCAATCCACTCTGTAGGAAGAGCGGATTAATACACATTTAAGCGAAAACTGTTATGCATTTAGCTATTGAATGAAATTATATTTATGGCCATTTGGCTCAGGACATGAAGGGGAGAGGGAAGATTTTAGCAGGAAGTCAGTCAGTATCTAGTTTGAAGGTACCATCCCACAAAGATCCGGAAGTTTCAGTGCAAAACTTAGAACCCACTTTGATTATTATAGAAAGGCTGTAAAACTCTTAGAACATCCTTACTAATGCAGTAATCATTGGATTTATTAAATGTCAAAATTAAATTAGCAATCTGTTTTGAATATTAGTTTCATATTTTGAATGTTTGTATTGTTATTGATGGTAATTTCGATCTGTGTCTAAATTTATAAGTATAAAATTCATACAAATGAAACAGTCTATATGAACTAATTGACTCCTTTTCTTCTTAGAAATAAATCGAATTTGTAAAATAAGTAATTAAAAATTCTCCACTTAGAAATGAATTGTCTTAAGGTGCCGTTGAAGTACTACGTAAGCATTCAAGTCGGGAGGGGGTCAAGCCTTGCTTATTTCTTCTGACAATAGGGGAGGGAGATCAGAGCAATGTTTATGTAAGATCGCTAAAAAGAACTTGTTAGTCTAGATTTAGGTACTTTTTTTTACTACGAAATAACGATAATAAACTTGATGTGTTTTACGTAAGCATAAGGGAAGGGGGCGGGTATCTACTATTTTTTACTTACAACCGGAAGGGGTTCAAAATGACTAAACTGATACTTGAATGTCCTCTAAATCACCTTAATATATCATCGATTCTGATTCTTTTCAACATTTTTAATGGAATATCTTTTAGAAGGTTTTTCTTCCTTTTACCTTCATTGTGAGAACACTATTAACCAAGTGTAAGAGAAAGATAACGGAAGATAATGTTTTGTGTGCCTGATAACTATGAAAGTTATATTATATATGAAAACGAAAAACAGATAATATGAAAAAAGAAATGCCATCTCAAATAGTCTGGTAATTGGCCACAGAGTGGCATTGGGCACTTAGACTCCTTGATCTCTCCACAAGAGACTGAATGATACTGCAATATTGTGCTTACCCCACCTTTCTCTCTCTGAGCATATTTAATTAGATAAAAATTAAGCATGTTATCAAGAATTAATTTATGTGAAGACATTTCTATAACAAGTACCTGTTTTCTTCTTGAGGCTTAATCAATTTTCTTAATCTGTTGTAGATCTACTCGTTCAAAATGAAATATTTACTACCGAACAGATTGTTGGTGTAGGGAAACTTTAATAACGTTATAATGTAGCAACTAATTAATTTTATATATTTTAACTTTCCTATTTTACTAATTTATCAATAAACAACATTCACCAGTAATTTATTGAACCGAAACTTGCTTTCACTAAAACATCCTGCATCGAAACATCCTAGACCCATCCCACCATATGACTAATGAGACAGGAAAACTCTCTGAATGTCTTTCCTTTAGTTTGGACATTCGGAGAGCAAAGTATTGTAAATATAAAAATAACTGTTAGACTAGACTTCAATGCTCTATCCCTAGAAACAGGACATTCTATTGATTGTCTTGCCA
>JAGDQP010004456.1:0-58642 GCA_022664845.1 Lepisma saccharinum
TCCATTAGCTGCTAAGTTTCTGGAATTTACAAACATCCATGCTCCAACCGGGATTTGAAAGCGGTTCGAGTTGCTGGCTTGGCGCCTCAACCCACACGACTATCAGGTCGGCCTATGGTATTTGGAACAAACAAAAATAATACTTTTCATTACTGTGTTCTTTTTGGAGAGTACATAACTCTACAATTCTGTACATTCGTAAAAGCCGGTAGTTTAAAGTAAAACAATCGGACTTACTACTAACATGCTTTCGTTCACTCTGTATGTATAGAAATGATAGCGTGTAGATAGTGGAGAAGCACCCATAAAATGAGTTTATTATCGCATGTTTAAGCTGTGAGGTAAGGGTGAGGACAAGAAGAAATGTAGCATGAGAATGTCTGACGACCACTTGCACTATCTGTACGGAGAAAGACGTTACACATAGTTAAGAGCAATCAGCAGTAAGATGTTTTTTTCACATTTAACACAAAGGTTGCAACACTGTTCGTACAGTGGTAGTAATGATAGGTTTGCTACACTGTCAGTTTGGTAACTTCTTTCCGGATATGGTAACATTGCTACTATTGGTAACTAATCTCAGTGGATGGAAACATTGATTAACAACAGGGGCCCGATTAAATATCGTATTTGCGAAATCTGTTTAAGCAACGCAATGCAATTTCATTGACTAGAAGTTGCTACGCGTTTGCCGTGAGGCGACGGAATTAAATATTGTACTTAGTACGGCTTCGCAAAGGGAAATTTGCGTCTTCTTATGGCAAACTCATAGCAAACATTATATATGTTTTAGCCAATAGGCAGCTTCGTTACAAATTTTCGATACAGACTGGCAGCCAATCAGACACTCCTAACGCGCTCACGTGGTGTAAACAAGGAAAATGGCGTATGTTTTTAATGATGTTTCTGAATTATGTTAGTGTTTTAATAAAGATACTCGTGTTGTATGGCGTCGAATATATTTCACAGTGATTTCCTCATTTCGGATGAGCAGAATGCAGAATGTGGTGCAAAATTAATGGGTAATGTGAGTGCAAGAACGTAATGTAGAAGGGCGTATGTGTCCTTGCATTCGCCTCACCCCTTGTTTTTATATCACACTCTGCATTGTACGCATTTGAAATAATGAAAGTAACAACGTTTGAATAACACAGAACGCCATATTACGGAAGTATCTATTATAGTAAATTACTAATCGTGAAGATACTCTGGGAATACATTCAAATTATGTAGGTACTTGATACATACTTATGTTACGCATTTCGTTTTTTATTTTGTTAACAAACTATATTATGTGGTTCCAAATGACCTGAAATACACAAAAATTGTTTCAGATGCTATCTGAACATACATGAAAGGCCATATAATGACATAGTTTGAAAAAGTCAATTCCCACACAATGTACAAAGGTACGTTATTAGTACAAATACATTCTTCATGGTACGTGATTTTTTTTTAAATTTATTTTAAGGCCTTGAGGCAACTATGGCTCAGGTCGTTCTTCGTGGTAGGCTCACTTCACAAACATTAGTCCTAATATATAAATAAAGCCAGTTACGTAACATTAACATGTATAAGGTACTTACTAGAGTTCATATCCTAATTGAATAGTGTCTCCTGTTTCTACTGTGAGTGGGAAAGACATTGAAATTGTTATTTAATCATGCCAAATAGCACTCCGTTCCTTTTATAAGATTGTCACCAGTTAATTTTAGCTTCATACTAATATATTTTTCGAAGACAGTCAATACAAGTCGTCCTGTAACTGATTTGCGACCAGAGTTTTGTGGGCGCAAGTTTTCGTCTTTAAAATCCCAGTTTGCTGAACGTGACGTCACTGCCAAAGTCAAGCAACGATATTTAATACCGTTTCTCGCAAACAAATTGCAAACTTTTCGTTGCGTTCACGCAAGTCGATATTTAATCAGGCCCCAGGTGTTGCGAATTTCCGTCGGTGACAGAGTGGCGCTGCTAGTGTCGAAACTTGATACGTCGAATTAACATGGAGGATACTCATCTTTCTGTTAAGGGTATAATCTTTGGACTAGTGAGACAAGCCAAAAAGGGAGAAGAAGACTAGTAATCATTTGCTTTCTTTTTCTTATATCTTTGCAGGAGAGAAAAGAAGAAGAAGCCACTCAAGTTATGTGTTGTATTGTCCTGTGATGTCTGTGTCGTCTAAATGTGTTTGTATGTTCTTTTTGTTAAATAAAGCATATAGGTAGATAGGGACTCCCCCCAGCAACAAGTTCCAACTAGGAACCAAGACCAGGATTACCCTTGGATGCCTGGTCCAAGACCGTCCCGCAACACCAGCTGTCTCGTCAGATGGAACACAGGGGATTCTTGGAATCCAACAATCCCTAGGGACAAGCCTGCCCCAGGTTAAGGAGTATTAAGATGTACATGTTGCACGCTCCCAAAAGTGCACAACTTAATCTGTGCAAAGCATGCTAAGAGGCAGGGGTGAAGGTGGGCTCCCTAATAATAATAATAAAAAAAATAACCTTCACCTTCTACGGCATAAATTTCCTTGGCTGCTGCTGCTGCATTCAACCCCTTTTTCCAGTAATGGCGCAGAAGCCCACGACACACAAGTTTCTCCTCAGCCATTGTCCTGCCAACTGTGTATTAAACGCGTAGTTCCTCCCACACACCGTTAGTGCTGTGATCACACACACACGTGACAAGCTTTCTGCCACCACCACCTTCACCTGTTCTACATGTTGCACATTGGTTTCCGGCATCGAGTGGGCGGGGCCACCCAACGCTACGAACATATGACTCACTCTGGTACAGTGTAAAATGGTTAGATAGTGTACTTAATAAATTTTGGGGCCTGAGTCAGAGATGTCTAAATGTCATAAATATATGTTTTAAGTAAAGAACTTCCGATAGCTAAACTGCAATGGTATATAAAATGAAAGAATCTTTGCCTTAATGCATTAGGCTCACGACTATTTTAGAACCATGTTTCAGGCTGTTTTAATGGAAATACTGGTGAGGGGATAAGGCACAAATAATAATATCATTCACAAGGTTGTTTACATATATGCAGGAGGAGAAAGGTATTCTGTAAGGAATTACAAGAAGTGTCTGGCCGGGCATTTCTTCCTACAATGATAAACTCTCGATAAACACGAAACGAACGCTGCTCGAGTCCTTCCGCTGAAAGGCGCTGATTGCTTGTGCACTTCCTACTGCACCCTGCGCTGAAGCTAAGACCCCTCTCACAGGTCGACAGATGTCAGCAATGGGCAGTAATTTTGCATATATGTACATTAGGTACTGAGATAGATTGTAGTTAGTCAGGGTTGGATATTGCGCCACAGTTCAGTCTGTGCTTCTAACATTTTTAAAATACAATTTTAAAATTTGCTTTCACACAGCTGGACGAATTCGTAATAAACGGGGGTATAAACATTATTCAACTTAACAGAAAAAATATTGTGGGTGTCCTCATCCCAAAGCATCTCTGTTCTAACGTTGTCAACCTACAATAATGTACGTAAGAGTGGTTATTATTTACAAAAATCTTTACGTGTTAATTGATTTACATGAAATTTTGCATACATGTGCATTATGATCTTTGGCAGGTTGTAGAGATACGATGAATCGTACGATTAGCAGTAGTACCAGAGTGTGAAAGCAAAAATGCTACAATAGGACAAGATTCTGTGGTATAAATCCATATTTTTTTTCTTTTTACGCTGGCACACTACATGCTTTCGCTAAGATTCATCGTACGAAAAATTGTATCGTCTAAAGCGGTCTTAAGACGGATATTCCATGCAGGTCGTCGTTGTTTTCAATCTATTTATTTTCTTAAAAAATTCTTCCGTGTCGTTGGAAAAATCCATTTCAAACTTGGCATAAATATTATTCTACACAATAGAAAAGTACTGTGAGTGTCCCCTTCCCCAATCACCCCAACCGTCAGTGTCGTTAACCTATTTAAATTAAACTTGTAGAAATATGCATATGTCCATTGATTTACACCAAGTTTTGTATAATATGCATTAGGAACTGTACCTCACGATAGGATTTCAACCTTGACCTGACAGCCTCAAAATCTTGATGGAACTTTAACCTCACGGTAGAACTTGAATTTTGAACACAATGAAACTTAAATGTCGACTTCAGTTATCCTCGGCTTCATGGGAACTTCATCAACGGCCTCATGATAGATCATCAACCTCAAACTAACAATGGAACTTCAATCTCAACCTCACGATAGAACTTCAAGCTAGACCTCACTCAACCTCAGCCTCACGATGGAACTTCAACTTTGACTTCAGTCAACCTTACGATAGAACTTTAACATCGACTTCTTTAAGGATTGAACCTCAACCTCACGATTGAATTTCAACCCCGACCTAACTCAAACTAAAGCTCACGATGAGACTACAACCTCGACCTCACCTAACCTCAACCTTGCGATGGAACTTCAACCTCGACCATACTTAGGTAGAAAATAATTTGGTAAACTTGATTTTATATGGGCCAGTCTAGTAACTATGGACTTCGGCTCTTTACAACTAGTTAAAATCCATGCTCCAGCCGGGACCTTCGAACCGTTGGCCTGTCGCCGTAGACAGTACGGCCACCCGGCCGGTACCATATTTAGGTGTTGAACCTCGCGAGATCCAACTTTAGCTCTTAGACATCTACCCACACAGCACAAAATGTTGAATTAACGTTTTATAAACGTTGAATTTTGACAACGTTGTATTTGGTGACGTCGAATTATACGTTTTATCAACGTTATTTAATAAATGTTTAAATAATGACCAGTACAAACGTTTAGTAAACGTTGAACTTAAATTGTGCTCTTAAACCTTCTAAAATGGTGGAAAGCACAACGTTGATTAAACGTTTATTCAGCGTTGAATGTGTGTGTGAGTTTTCCTAATCTACAGAAACAATTTTCAGTGATAGTTTTATGCTTAAACTTCACTAGGTGTTATATAATATCATTTTTTCTTGATGGAAATGCACTTCTATTTGACATTCATACAATGCATACGCTAACCGTTTGTCTTTCGTTCTCTCAAGTCTTAACGGAAGGCGCTTCTTCTTTGTCTGCTGACTTAACTCCAACGGTGTGGAGGAGCCGGAAGGCCGTTTAGTTTGAGGAAGGATGAAAGAAAATATACTAGAAAAGGGGAATGACATCATATGAATATAATGTTATTTTTCTGTTTTATCAGTTCTATGTGTTTTAAATTTTCGCCAATCCGAAGAAATCAGTAGTAAATAGAATCAAGTGATTAAGGAGATGTACAGGGTGTCCGAAAAGTCCTTCCCTGATTACAAAGAATGATAACTCAGGCTAGAAATAAGATAGAAATATGAAACTTGCGTTGAATTGTTTACAAACTATCAAAGTTTTGTTCACACATCAGTAAACTTCCACATGAGCTCCCTTGGTAGCACGTAGCACATCGAGGCGATATTCGATGCCTTCTCCTGATTGGTTAGCATGGCTTCTTGAGCACTGCACCTCATCCACTACTTACGTACTGCGAACCTAAAACAGAAAAAACAGAAAAGAAAAACTTTGAGAGGTCGTAAACAATTCAACACACGTTTCATATTTCTATCGTATTTCTAGCCTGAGTTATCATTCTTTGTAATCAGGGAAGGACTTTTCGGACACCCTGTACTTTCAATACGCTATATTTCAGCAGCAAAACGCACTTATACACGATGTATAACGTGCAAGATGTTGCATGCATTATAATATCTGTCGCATGAAGAAGATACCTGGAAATCAGTCGCGAAGAGTGTAGAGAACTGGTTCATTCTATGATGTTAGGTTACAGATAGTACAGAAGCAGCTTATTGGTTATGTAAATACTGCTATTAAATTGCCCTTGTACACGAGAAAAAAAATTTGCTTTTGTACACGTTGGTGAAAGTGTGAAAAGTATAATCGAAGAGTAGTAGCGAAATCAACTAAGCAACCATTGCCCTGTTGGTAGAGTATTATTTCACATTTGGAAGGTTCTCCTGGGTTCACTCCGAGCAGCCTGCCCTTCTATTACCTGAACGGTATCTTCAAAGTAGGTCCTAGCCGGCTTCGATCCCACGTCCTTTTACCTTTGGTATCCTGTCTGTGACAAATATATGCCTAAAAGCCATAAATAAAATTTAAATTTAAAAAGGAGGGCGGGCAGAAAGAAAAAGTCAAATAGCAACTCATTTACGTTGCCAAGTATTTTTTACTCCAGAGTGGTTATGTATAAATTCATATTAGGGTGACGGTACCAGTTTCCGTCCGCTAGAGTTTTGAAAGTAAATAAATAAGGCTTCTGATGAGTCGATCGCGCAACTCATGTTTCAACTAAATCGTTTCGATGTTCAGAAGCAGACTGCATTCTCATTGACTGTTTCAAATTGTGTGAGGCTCAGTTATTCAGTGTTGAACATATACATTCAATATTCATTGTCTACATCGTTAGTAGGTAGAGGAAGCGCAGTTATGTATCGATGAAGCTTTTAAAACTAACATACAGGTGTGCCATAGATAGTTGCACACACGTTGAAAGAGGAAACATTGGTAATCACAGTAGAAATAAAAATTTGTTAATTCAGTACTATGGCAGGCAGTTATTGCGTGGCGGGATTTCTGATGCAAAAGTTTGGCGTGGAACCAGTACCTGACCATTATGACTGTTAACTGGAATTAATGTTAATAATATATCGCACCGAGTTCCGGCCACCGGAAAAACTATTGCAGAATGGGGTGAAGGTGACCAATATTCAGTTTGTAAACATTCTCTCAACTTTAATTATTTATAAAATATTTATGTGATGATGGTGATGTGTGTTGTGCCCTAAGAAAAAGTTTCTTTGGGCACGTGAACCGATGGTAGTTTGCCATTGCTTTCCATCGGATGAATATGTAATAAGGACGGGACCAACAGTTACCGTGGGCTCTGAACTTTCTGTGTCTCCACCGGGAATCGAACCCGGGACCAATTGATTACAAGGCTCATCCTCCCAAAAGTTTCTGGATTAGAGAATAGGTTCAAAATTTAAATAAAAAAACGAGTTTTCGCGACTGTCTATGATTTTCTATCTTTTGGTTCGGATGAAGGAAACAGTTTTGTGTGTGAATCTTGTGCGGAGTTGAATTTGAAGTTTTTAAGGCCTTTAGGCATCTTGGGCTCAGGCGCAGATAGGGTGGGGGAGATAATTTTGGAAACTGCTCGGCCAGGTCCTATTTTGTAGGTACCATTCCGGTATTTGTCTGGCGTCACAGACGAAAAACCCTCTAGGTAAAATTGTTTCAACTTCTCCCACCGGGAATCAAACCCAGATTGTTGGATTGTCACGCCATGGGTCACGTTTGGAGAAAAGTAAAATTTAACTTTCAGGACAAGTTTCCTACCTTTCCCCCAAAATCCCTACTTATAACGAACATTTAAATCTGTGCAGATGAACAGAATAATGTAAGTTTCCCAGACCGAAGCCTAGTACTTCAATGTTCTGTACGATATGCTTTAATTGAAATTACAATTTTAGGGTTGATTCCAGGTTAAAATCCTATAATAAAAGGATTTTTTCCTGGAATCAACCATAAAAAGTACTAGGCTTCGGTCTGGGATACTTATATTATTCTGTTCATCTTCAGATTCAAATATTCGTTGTAAGTAGGGATTATTGGGAAAGGTACTAAATTTGTCCTGAAGGTTGAATATTGCTTCTCTCTAAACGTTGTGTAACGTTGAAACAACGTCAATGCCAAAATAAAGTTGCAGAAAAGTTTAATTCACCATATTTAAAACGTTTATTAAACGTCAGATTCAACGTTGAATCAACATTTCTTAGAATACTAATCCGATAGTTTTATAAACGTGGAATTAACGTAAATTCTTCCAAAATTCAACGTTTATTAAACATTTAAGAAAAAGTTGAATAAACGTTTATTTAACGTGATTGTGCTGTGTGGGTAGACGCGAGCTTAAGGTTGTGAGGTCGAAGTTCATCGTAAGGTTGAAATTGAAGTATAATCGTGATGTAATGAGATTGGGGTTCTGGTTCCTCGTGAGGTCGAGATTCATGTTCCGTCGTGAGGCTGAGGTTGAAGTTCCATCGTAATGTTGAGGTCGAGGATGAAGTCATCACGAGGTCGGGGTTGAATTTCCCACGCAAAGTTAAGGTTGATTGGGAGCGATGACAAAAATGAGTACTAATGATCTAAGGACAATTAAGTCAGTCCTCATGCGGTTCAACACCAATGATATACGTTCCAATCAAAGAACGTCAGAACTAAAGCTCAGAATATTAGATGATTTATGGCATTTCGAACATTAGAATATTTTAATACTTCTTGTAGCCCAGGAAATAAAGGTTTGATGTCGGGAATAATTAGGAGAAAGCTGAATTTCGGCCAGTTGCTAGATCATTACTAGAGGTGCATTTTCCCAAAAGTCCCCGCCAATCCCCCTAACTACAAATTTAAAGACTTTCAGAAATTGTATTATATCTCCGTAACCAATAGACATAACGGCATGATTTTTTTTCTGGTATAACTCCTAGATGACGGGCTACAAAAATGTTTATCATGCGTGGTGCACTATCTCTAGTAGTTTTGCCGTAATTTAGATCAAAAGCGCAAAATAACGATATTTATTTTCAATATTTACACTTTTTATGGTGTAACTTGTTTAGAAACTCTCAATATCAAAAATGTTTGAAAAAAAAAATTGTTGCCTGTTTCATAAGCTTTAAAATGATGTATATATCAATGTGGTTGAACAATTACTGTGTTAGTTAGAGATATAGTAATGACGTGCAACAGCGCGCGAACAACGCTTTACCTTCGCCCTATCACTCTTTCCACATTAGGCAATTGTGAGCTATCGACAATTATAATAATTTATCTTTACTGTCTAGTGGCAAGTAAAATAGGCGATGAATTCGTAACGTATTTTGACGGGCTTTTCAAGTGATATCACGTACCCAGATAGCATCCCAGCTTGCAACAAGGTTGTGTCACTCCAAAAGTGTTATGTGGGTAGTGAAAGAAAAAGGAAACATACTTCAATGGTAAGCTACTTTCTGTGCCCAGCAAGAGAAAATTGAACCTCATAGAATTTACTACGATAAGGTTAGAAATTAAATTTAGTTGTTAATTGTAATTTTTATTATAACTTACTTTCGATGATGATGTATTGTCAATTGAATGCTGTAGGTTATATTTATTATTTTCTAACAGAGCGTTGTAAACGATTACCGTTGTAAAGAAACTGTCAGGATCTTGTGAAAATTTACGTAGCGGAATGAATGCATTAAACTTAACGAATTATTTATTAGAAACACAATAAAAGAAGAATGGTTGATATTGATTTATTGTATGCTCTTAGTAAGATATAACTTGAAAGAGAAACTGTAATAGTGAAAAGAGAATTACGGACACTATCGTATATTTACTATATTGTAGGTACGATTTCAACATTCATCCGGGACCGAAAAATCATAAGTTTATTCTTTAGGCAAAATTTGTAGGATTTTATGTTCCAAAATAGAAAAATCACCTGTTACTCGAAAATATAATCTTAGACCGCGCACTAAGTCCGAAGTAGACTCACCCAAACGTCCCAGTCGGAATGTCGACTCACTCAAACATCAGGTTCAGATTCCGATAGCCCGAAAGTTGATCCGAATTTTCAACTTCCGTCAACCCCTCCATCTGATCATTCTTCAGATATTCCTCCGTTTCTGTCAGAATCAGAAAACGATCCGGAATTTGAACAACCTGATCCAAGTATCAACATGGCGACGCCGCAATTTGTAGTCATGCTACCTTCACTACCTTTGCTTATGTTCTGTGCTAAGGATACGTGCATCACTAGATTTTTAGACGCTTTGGTGATTATGCTTTGGCAAATAATCTCACGGATGACAAGAAAAAAGAACTTTTAGCAACCACATTCTTAGGTCGTTCCCGAGAACGCATCGACATGCATAGACCGGAACAAGCCTAATGATTTAGACTATCCTGCTTTCAAAGTCAAGATTATCATTTTTTTTTGTAAATCTAGCGAGAAGGTGGAAAGAAGTATCAGATTATGTGAAAGGATACAACGAAAAAAGGAAAATCGTGATGTCATATATACTTGATATCCAGTCTCTCATTTTGAAGGGCGACACCGAAATCCCAGAGAAACAGGCAATTAATTTAATCATTGAAGACCAAATTATCAGGGACAACGGTGCCAAAGGTCAAATTACAGGTAATTCACGAGCGATAAAGTCGCGTCCACAAAATCGCGACACTTTTTCGTCACGCCGACCGCAAAATGGATACTGGGACGGACAGTCAAACAGGAATATCGTTAACAGTCACTCTCGTGGAAATGCAAATTGTAGACATTACTATCAGCCACAATATCGTTCTAATAGTTGTCAAACATTGCAAGTGAATCATGCAGAATGTGATTGTTCACAAAATGCTCTTTTAAACATAAGGGGGAAGTAAAAAATTGTTCGAGGGTTTTTTACTGTTGAAAGAATACCGTAATCTTGCAAACCGTATACCAAGACCCTCACTGTAGTTTTTCAATGCCAATTTATTGCCACAAGTCACGATAGCCATTGATAATTGGAAAATAAACTTTGTAATCGATTCGTGTAGTGAGACATCCCTAATCCAAAGTTATTTATAATGAATAAAAAGGCATTCGCTACAGAGACGCCAAGGTGAGAGGAATAACTGGAAATGTAATTGAATTAAATCGATATGTCATATTAAAATTCAAAATTAGTGGAAGTGTTTCCAAACACAAATTTTACCTGGTTGATAATTTTTCATTGAATGTTTTAATAGGGTCCGACTTTTTACATGCTCAAAACTGCCATCTAGATTTCCAGAAGAAACAGTTAACTATTCAACATTACGGTAGGGTGCATCGCAATTTTAACACACAAAATGACACGAAAATTTGCAATCTTTCGAAAGTAATAGCTTCATTAGTAGAAAATAGTGTAGAATCATACTACGTAACTCCTAAAGAATTTACTTTAGGCCGCGCAGTAAAACAATTATTCCTTTCAAGTTAACATATCAAAAAACAGGTTCTGAAAATGTACTCGAACCTGACGTGTCTCTAATGGCAAAATTTAATATCTTGGTCCCGCGAGCTTCGATGTCAGCAGATCACGTCTTAGAGATAATAAACTTGAATACAGAGAAAGTTATATTGTCGGAAAACACATTTCTCGGCATGCCAGAACAATCAGCTTTTTTCCCATTACAAACATTGGCCCGCAAGACGAAACAAGTTTGTCTCAGGAAGAAGAACAGCTCTTACAGGAAGATAGACAATTGTTTGATCCTTCACGGATAAAAATAGGTGAAGATGTACAAGAAAACTTGCGAAAAGAAATCTTAAAGCTGTGCGCAGACATATTTATGTGGTCTGATAACAGAATTGGCGAAGTTAAGAAGTATTCTCACTGCATCTTACTCAAAGACCCGGTTTGCGTTTGGAACAACACCCCATCCCTTTTTCGATTCAGGAACGAGTGAAAAATCACATCAATCATTTATTGAATCATGGATTAATAACATGTTCTGAATCGTGCTGGAATAACCCATGTATTTTCACAATTAAAGCAGATAATAGCCTTCGTTTGCTGGCGGACTTCAGGTTTCTTAATAGGCCTATAAGTTATGTCCTCTGTAGTTTAGAGACACTCCAGAACATCTTAAACCGTTTAGATGGAAGAGTATGGTATGCAAAATTTGATGTGGCATCAACATTCCATTGCATAGAACTTACTGAAGATTGCCATGACTTAACTTCATTCAGTATACCCGGGTTAGAATCTTCCCGCTATACGCGCATGCCCTTGGGTGTGGGTTTCGGTTCGAGCCCCGGAGTCTTCAATGGGGTAATAACAAGCGCTTTATCTAACGTATACAGCAAAAACGTAGCGAGCTACCTTGATGACTGTTTGATTAGTGTAGATGATGCGTATGAAATGCCAAAAATTCCGAAGTCTTTGTTTGAGAAAATGCGCCAGACAGGTTTTTAATTCTCCTTGCCGAAGGTAGATATACCGCTACTAGAAAAACAGATTCACATGTGTTTTCTCGTAACGGTATAGCTTTGTCTTCAAAAACATTTGCTGCAATTTAAAATATTCAACTTCTTAAAACTTCAAAAATGATAAAATCATTTTTAAGTTTAACCTCATATGCACGACGGTACTGCAAAAATTATAGGGAATTGGCATATCAATTATATCAATTTATCCGAAAAAAATGATAAATTCATTTGGCTTGTGCAGCATAGAGAGTGTTTCAATAAATTGAAGCAGGAACTTTTGTCTACAAAAATTCTAAAGCCACACAACGAAAAAGATTATTTACGGCTCTCACGTCGACGCCAGTTCCCATACGTCACGAGCTGCCCTAGAAGCTTGTAATATCAACAATAACACTGACATAGAAGAAAATTGGTATCCCCTTCCGTATTTTTGAAGAAGTTCCCTCAATCGATATTTAATCATCCTATACATTATAAAGAACTTTTGAGTTTAACTATGGCATTATAATACTTCCATTGCTATCTTCTAGGTCATTTCTTTATAATTTTGTGTTATTCACGCGTCTGTGTATACTTTCCGAAGGTACAAAAGCATGCTTCCCAAATTGAAAGGTTACTTGCATGTATTTTACAGTACAACTTTGAAATTCGGTTCATTCCGAGTGGGAAAAATCGATCCGATTGGCTTACTAGATTTAAACGGTCCTTCTCAGTCGAGAGAAGAAGCACAAGAACATAAACTGTGTTTACAGACCAAAATTAGTTTTACCCAACAAGACAAGTCAGAAGTAAAGGAAATTTCAAAATTTAAAGACACTGTTCGGCTTCACAAAGCAGATTCTTTTTGGTCCGATTTATGAACATCTTTCTGGCAACTTTTCAATATATCTTACTGTAATTCGGCAAGCTAAAAGGTTAATTTTGAAAATTTTTCGAGTAAAAAGTTCCTCGCTTTGCAAATTTAGACAAATATTTAATCTGCATAGCACAGGTACTCACTCACAAATTATTTGAAAATTTTCATAACCTAATACATTTCGGTTTTGATAAAACTTTAAAATTCCTCAACTCGAAAGTCTTACTTAAATGCTCTTGTGTACTACTTAAAGCCTGGTTACCAAAATGTATCATTTGGCAAGTTTCAAAGAAAACACAAGAAAAATTTATTGTGCCGCTCACATTCCCTATCAAAACTCCATTTTCAGAGATTATTTTAGACTCTACTGGACGACTTTCATGCTCTCGACGTTCAAAATTTCAGTTTTGATATGCCAAGATCGTGCTACACGTTTCCTGTTAACAAAAGCAGTTACAGATTTAAAAACAACGATCATAAATTATTTACGCAAAACGTATTTTAGATTTATGGTATAGTCGCAAAGATTTACCTGGATTAATTACCAGCACACCGGAGTTTTGACTTTAGAACATTCTGTACAAGCCTTGGAATTAGGTAAAAATTTGCACACGTACAGGGTCACAGAAACATCGGTAACGTGGAAAGAAATGTTACCAACTTCAAAAATTCTTTGCGAAATTTAACCTCCGAAACAGTAGAAGAGTGGCATAAGCACGTAGCACACATCACTTTTCACTTGAACTAGAGCGTACACAGTACGTTTGGTGTAAGTGCATATTTCTTGCTTCATGCCTTTGAAGCCCGGCAAGTGGTTGACAATATGTTTAACAATCCATGTGATAACCCGTCATTTAATCAACAACTAAAAATAATACAAGCAACACGGAAGTTTTCTGTTGAGAAACTTGTATATAACAGTTTTGAAGTAGATAGACGCAGACTTTTACAGCAGGGAAACGTCTTGAAATTTCATCCCAATCAAGATGTTTTTGTTTTGTCATTAGCCTATGGTCTCAACATCTCCAAGATTTTTACAAATAGATTCTCTATTTCCGCGAAAAGTGTACGTAAAATAACACCAAATACGTACGAGATACAGTACACTGATAATAAAGGTAATAAACGTACTACCACAGTAAACGTCACTAGACTACGTCCGTATGTCACTGATGAACCTCTGGACAAAACAACGTTTTTTTAAAAAAAATAAGGGTGAAACTACGTCATTTCAACTTTGTCAACAAACATGAGAGCATTTAGTAATTGTGCGAACTTTTAGGTTAGATATAGTTAATGCATAACAATGCTATCCAGAACATTCTAGTTGTTAGAGAGCTATTTTTGTTTAAAAAATTGCCGAACTTATAGTTTCAAGCAACGTCGTTTTTGAAAATCTTTTCAAATTTCAGAAAACATATTTCTTACAGTAGATTCAACAGTAAAATAAAAGGATACGTTATATGTGCGGTACATGTTGAACAGTGTTTGACGGCTAAGTATCAGTACATATATCGTACAGATTGAGGTTCTACGAGAAAAGTATACTAATAGTGACCGCTCGAAATGTCTTTTCGCCGAAACAACTAACTGACTCATCTTTTACTTATATCTTATTCACAGTATAAGGGAAGGTAGAGACCATGGCCTAAGTTTAAGTGACCGTCCCGAACATTTGTCTCGTGAAAACATGAAATATAGTACTTACAGAAACTTTCCAGTCACTGCAGCCTCTTCTTTTCTCTTTCTCCATACTACTTCGCTGCAGTGAAAATTTAAATCCGTTTGAAATGGCTTCAATAATAAATAGTTGACTAAAATTTGAACTTACCTACGGGAGAACATACAGTAGGAATAATTAGAGCACTGTACAACCAATTATTCACATATGAAATTTCGTCTCACGCCAGCAGCTAACACATCCAAAATTTGTTCTAAATTAACTGCAAAATGTCTTCAAGTTCTATTTTATTCGCGATACAACACAAATACACTTGTAATTCAACCACTCGATCCCATCCGACACTTCGAATTGGTGATCATCAAAATCACGAAAAATTACAGTTCGTATGATTTCTAATACACGAATTCTATAATTCTTATAACCGATCATATTGATAGCTAAACAAAGGATAAAAAGTTCATTTCGTTCTAAATTCATATTCATCGTTCATTAAAACGCTTTATTTTTAAAATGACGTATATTAATTTACCTTCGTACTTTTTTTCGTAGGCCGACTTCAAACATCTGTGTGTAATTTCAACCTTATTCGTAGCTTCAAAATTAACAGTAACAGAACAATTCTAAAGTTCATAGCTCACCTGCCAATAAACATGCAGTTTTGCAGTTCTTATTTACAAGCCATGACCTTGCTCTTGAAAATTACGTTTCGTTACATTGGAAACCAAAAAAAACCTTTCGTGCCGCAAGATGATTTAGTCGTGACGTAAGATTGCAAGTAAAGTGCTACGCGCACCTAAGCGATCCCCTTCACGTTCAACCATCTTCTTCCTAGCTCGTCCTACAGCTATGCTAAGTTGTAGGTATGCGATTCATTTTTTACCATGGTTTTGTAGCGCATGAGCGAAATGACAATCTTGCAACACAGCATCAAGAAGAGTTGCTGCACTTGAGATCAACAAACGCACTGATTCATGCCCGTGACTGAGGAACAGCCATCATCGAATGTGATGTAATCTAAACAACCTTGAATGTCTACTCGCCCAGACAATGCTTGCATGAATGCTTCTTGTTTGAACCGTAATGTTTTTCTTCCCTCTCTCTCCCTTCTCATTTTTTAAAGAATTAACATCTTCCACGAATGTTTGCAATAAAGTGAAACTCTTCGCTCAGAACTTTTTTATGAAACGTCAGTAATTTACAGTTGTTTCCATCAAGTGCGATATATTTGTGAAATCCAAATAACTAATAATAAAAGCGAAACATGTAATAGACTAGGCTACAGTTAAGAAAAACATAATAAATATTTTCCCTGCAACACACGTTATTACAAAAGGAATGCCGGAATAGTACGCAAAATCCAGTACATGACAGATTCATTTTCCCTGATGAGAGGAACTTTGTAAATCAAATGCTATGTGTCAAAGATTATTCTGATTTTGAATGTAAATAGTAGTTTTAAGAAGTTTTATGACAAAAGATTCCAGTATAGTCAATTTAATGGCAGATAATAGTTTTCAACACTATAGATAGTTTTGAAATATTGCTATTAAATTTTGACTATTCTTCTAAGCATTTGCTAAATTTTAACTTCTATGCAGTTTAAAACTTTTAAATATTTGAATTTTTAATAACTAAGAATTTATCATTGAATTGAACTTAGTTTAGAATTTTAGGCATATTATTGTAGCAATATAAAGTAATTTTTTAATTTCATGATTTCCTTTTCCTATATCCAGCAACAATACACAACACGAGGATACCTGAATAAGTACATGCAGCCACATTTAACTAATTATGGGTTCGAAGCCAGATTACAGTTCCAATCCAACAACAACAACATGCAGCAGCATTCGACACGAATAGCGTGCAGACAACCTGAAAGTATGCAGTCCTCTTAGTCATTACAACTCAAGAAATTCTATGGGAATCCCGCAAATTGTACACCAGCCTGCATTACTACTACCATCGTGTCATTCGCCCAGTGACACGAATTTTCGGAGCAGGAAATTTTTCTATGAAGCCCCATGCTACAGTGTTAACTCCCGAATACAATGATCAAGTGTACTGGCCTAGCAACAGGTAAAACCATCCTAGCTGAAATGGACAGCATATATGCACAAAGGATTACCCAGGTATGTGAACATCGCAGATACACATTTCACAATTTCCAGCGAACTCACATAGGTCATCACTAATCTTCATGTGTGTTAAATGATGATCGCTACCAACAAAAATGCAACGCTTATAGACGTTTATTTCACAAATTGCAGTGCACACGATAATTATTGTGGACCACTCAGAAAGCTTTTGTACAAAATATATATTCTAGTTCAAACATCTTCTGCTCTGTTGTGATATTTAACATCATCTTTGGCGACATCATTGTGCCCGCGAACAACGCCCGATGAGCCGGTCTCGTGAACAATGCACGCTTGTCTCCCACTCTACCCCGAGGTGTGCATCGTAGACAGCAGAACATTCACCCGAGTGCCGCTTGGAATGATTAAGCTATCAGTGTTTGTTCATAAATAGCGAACTTCAGCTTACGATTGCTTCACGACGACAGGTTTTGAAATGGATAGTTATCACAGAAAATGCGTGTGTCATCTAATGATTTTTGGTGTTTAATTATTATGAATGTTTGAATGAACAATATTTACATTAGACACGAAAATCCATAGATGAAAAATGACTTAAAAGTGAATTGGAAATCATGTATTTGTGATATAGTGCTATAATATTAACGTAGAGTTACATTACGAACTTGTTATTTGATTCAAAATGAACAGAAAACTAAATAAAAACAGAAAATAGAACTAAAAATATAAAATATACACAGAAAAAAACCTTGGTTTGAACAATAATATAAGAATGTAAATATTTTTTTCTATAACTTTGAATAATATAGCTCACGTTTGTTTGTTTCGTTTCCTTTTGGGAAATCTTCTTGACGAAAATGTGTTCCCAGTACGAGTATATCGTGAGATCTATTACGTGTAAAAATGTAATTCTGTAAATATGTAATAAAAATAAATATGTTTTAATTTTAAGGAACAGGACACGAACCAAGAACCAGCAAAATCATTTATTAAATGGCATGTTATAGTTAGTTTAAAGGTACTTCAGTTTCCAACAAGATTTGAATTTAGAAATTCATTCATGAAATAAGGAGGCAGATACAGACAAATATCATATTTCATCGACAGAACGGAATGTTACGAATTACACATTCTTTAGTCAAAGTACAAGTTTACGCTGCAGGCCGAAGTTCAACTTAGGCTAGCATTACAAAGATCATCTGCACATTTCATTTTAAAATCCGCCTTGCTCAGCTGGACGAAGTACGAGAAACCACAGCAAAACCAAAGGTCGACTCAATTGTGATTGGTTCTCTGTGAGGACACACCTCACGGAGAAGTGAACTGTGATTGAAACACCGAAATTGAGTTTGACAAAAAAGACATAACATTTGATACTGTGTTGTGGAATGTTATGAAGTGATATGAAATTACTCTTTCGTTACCGCTCTAACTGCTTGTCAAGTGTTGGTAAGAATAGACTTGGTACTGCCGACCGAACTCATCTTTGACGTACTTGGCTATCGAATATAGAAGTTCAATCATCATGTACTTTTGGTGACTACGTTCAGCTCTGCATAAGAACATTGTGTATTACATCTAAACAAGACTATTTCATCTGCTCTCTGACTGTCTCCTATCAAATGTATGTTAGGTAAGATGGAAACTGTTTATTTGCTTGTTATTGACTATATGTTTATTAGTGGATTTGTTGTCAAATTAGTCAGTGAATCAACAGGTTAAAATTATGCCCGAATCTCAATCATTTTTATCATGTAAATTTAGAAACATTAAATACGTTCATTCACAGTTTATTTCCCGAGTTGCCTTCCAAAATAAATATAAATTATTTTCATAGAAACTAGATATTATCGTAAATATACCAAGACAACAGCACAATGCTCTACTAATGTGAGTAACGCTCATAGCCCCCATTTGTTCGCTCATTGCCTATCTATATGAGGTATATTGGAAATCTGGCGGAATTTAAGGTAACTGGTAGTTGGCGAATACCACCTATTGTGCCCACTTGGTTCACAGGCTCAAGATTTACCACATAAACAAGACATTAAAGCAACCAGGACGTCATTACTTTTAAGTTGTTACAATGTATTAAGTAATATTCTGTTAACATGCCTAAGTATATACGTACATAAAATAATTGGAGATCACCAATGTGGAAATAGAAGAAATAGATCCACGTTGGGCCGGATTTTCGTCTTCAGACAAATTTTGGAGAAGAAATGGGAATACAATGGGACGGTTCACCAGCTATTCATTGATTTTAAGAAAGCATATGATTCTATCAAAAGGGAAAATTATACAGTATCCTGATACGATTTGGAATTCCGAAAAAACAGGTTCAACTAGTGGAGATATGTCTCAACGACCCCATAAGCAGAGTACTGGTAGGTAATAATATTTCAGATAGTTTCAAGATTCGCAATGGGTTTAAACAAGGTGATGCCTTATCACCACTGTTGTTTAACTTTGCGTTAGAGTGTGCGATTTTAAAAATTAAAGGGGACGAGGAAGGACTATCATTGAATGTTTTTAATCAACTGTTCGTATAAGCGGATGATGTTGATTTAATAGGGGATGATGTAGATGCACTACAAAGCAACACCGATGTCTTAGTAGAAGCGTGCGTTGAAATATGTCTAAAGGTAAACATAGATAAAACAAAATACATGATAACAAGCCGAAACACAGGGAATGAAGGAAATAAAAACATATTAATTAGGGATGATGTCATAGAGAAAGTAAACAAATTTAAATTATTGGGAGCATACGTAACAAGCAAAAATGAGGTTACGGAAGAAATAAAAAGTCGCTTAGTATCGGACAATGCATGTATCTGTTCAGTCCAAAAACTTATAATATCGCGATTAGTACCAAGGAAATTGAAATTGAAAATATACAGAACGGTTATTCTGCCGGTAATACTTTACGGTTGCGAAAGTTGGAGTACGTCCCTTGCAGATGAACATGAATTACGTGTGTTTGAAAGTAAGGTTATGAGAAGAGTTTTCCGGCCGAAACGGGACAAGATGACTGGAGAATGGAGGAGACTGCATAATGGAGAATTTCACGGACTATACGACTTATCAGATGTAAAAATAATGAAATCGCGACGACTAAGGTGGACAGGCCATGTAGCTCGAATGGGGAAAACCGAAGACTATGTTCCATCTTGGTTGGAAGGCCGAATAGAAGGAGACCATTGGGAAGGCCAAGATGGCGTTGGGAGGACAATATTAGAAGAGGTCTTCGAGAAGTAGATGTTCGTGATGAAAACTGGCTTGATGTTACCCAGGATAGAATCCAATGGCGAACGTTTGTTACTGCAGCGATGTACTCGCGAGTTCTATAAGCCATATAGTTAGTTAGTTAGTATGTTAGTGGTTCTAACAAGAATTTTTGTGTCAAGCATAACAGCCAGCCAGCACAACAATAGTTTTAATAATTACTATTTCATTACCACCCATTAAGTCTCCTAAATAAAAGATATAATTTCAACTGCGATAATTAAGTATTCAAGCGATTGCAAGTAAAATGCAAACATCCCCATTTCGATTAGATAAAGTTGTCAATATACCAGCGTTATAGGACCGCGCATTTTGATAGTAAATAACTAAACAATAAGATATCAAACCAAGCCCGTCCGACCCTAATAAGATTCTAATAATATTAGGAGAAATAATCAATAATATTATTGATAAAACAAATATAAGAACCGTACTACAAAAATAAAACGATTAATATAAAAATCACCAGATATATACTGCCCTCTATAATAAATAACTATTCTAGAAATATATAAAACAAATGTTATAAAGATTAGCGACATCCAGTCTAATAAAATAGTTATAATAATTGGTCTCCTATTAACTCTAATGAACAAGCAAGTATCAAAAATCAATAAGTTAATTCCCCAAATAAAAAAAAACTAAAAAGAGAAAGAAACACAAAATAAATAATACAAATAGGTTATATTCATACCACGACTCGGGGATCATTATTATAGATCTTCCATAGCACCACAAACCAAAATTGTAATTAAACTACCTAAGTCATAATAACCAATTACATTTAAAATCATAGAAAACTTAGTGCAACAAAAAGAATTAAAGATTGAAAAGGGAATCAACGAAGAAATAAAAGATAATATTCGTGAACAGTACCCCCTAAACAATAATATAAACCAGAATAAAACTTACAGTGTAAAAATATAATTACAAAGTATAGGCATCTCTAAAAAAAATATCAAACCAACCCCGATCATACTTAAAAAAGATCACCGAATAACACTGTTTAATAAACTGATTTCCCCTAATAAATTCAACGTAGGGGGAGTCGCCATATTAGCAATACTCAATAAAAAAACCTTAAAGCCTTATACTGGGCATAAAAGATAATATCCGCCTATTAATAAGTAAGCTTCGACTCCCCAAACGTTCATAATAAATATTAACCAAACAAAACAACCCAGAAGAACACAGTCCATGAGCAATTATTAAAACCAAGGTCCCTCTAAATCCTCACACGCCCATATTTATAACCCCCATGAATGGTAACCCTATATGTGCAACAGAAGACTTAACATCTACCTGACGTAGACATATTAAACTAACAGCCGAAACTCCAACAATTCTAATACCAAAGCATAATAAATTTAACTTAATAACAATCATTTCCAAATAAGGATAAATACGTAATAAACCATACCCCCTAACTTCAATAGCACGCCCGCAAGATTATAGAACCACTAACAGGAGCCTCTACATGCGCTTTATGTAACTACAAATGAACCAGAAATATTGTCATTTTAACTAGTATCCAAGTATTTTAAATGTGTAACCTAATAAAGAATTATCAAAATTAACGAACCACAAGTTATAAAGTATAAGACTACCTCGAAGCCCCTCCAAATAAAGAATACCCACAAGGAAAGGTAAAGAAGCTAATAAAGTATACAACAACAAATAGAGCCAAGCCTGCATTCGCTCAGGTTTAAAGGTCCATCCAAAAATTAAAAATAAAGTGGTAATCAAGGACCCCCCAAAAAATAAATAAAACATAAAAAGATTAGAAGGAATAAAGCTTAAACAAAGCAATAAAAGTAATACTAAAACTAACCCAATAAAACAAGTATAAAACGAAGAAAGCAAACTTCTTTCACTAGCCATAATTATCGAAAGAGTAACTCACACAGTTAACTAAAGAATAAGACAAGTTATAAAATTAAAAGTTGTACCCTAAGCACCGAAGATAAAATCTCACGCAATAATTAATAATTAGCAAAAAGTAACAAATAAAAGATTTTGCACAACTCATCACATTTTCTCATAAATCCTAAAAGGATTTAAAACACTGTAAATAATAGATACTTTAACATTGTAATACAACCAAAGACCCTAAATAATCATTCCCATGACTACGAACAATAGAAACCAAAGTAGATAAACCTAAACTACCCTCACAAACGCAAAAAGTAAAAAAACAGAAGTCAAGAAGAAATTTCACTGTAAAATTCCCTTAAACTTGAGAAAAGTATCAAAAATATACTTAGAATAATCATTTCCAAACTAAGAAGAATTATTAGTAAATACTTTCGTTGAGAATCAAAACATCAAACACTTATAACAACAAGTAAATAAGAACAAGTAGGGAAAATTAATATTGATATAAGCTTTCATAATTTAATAAAAATAATGGCCTTATAAATAAAAAATGGGCCTATATTGCCCTGAATGCATCAAGAGAAAGTAATAACATTCATCTTCAGTCCCCAAAATTAATATTTTTGTTAAACTACCTCTAGCCTTTGATATTAAATTAACAATAATCTTACTACAAATTCTAATAACCCTCACCTTCCTTTTACTCAATTAACCCACCACCTATCCATACGCCTCACCTTAATCATTAAGAGGGCTCCTCGCTCCAACCCTTCTTTTAAAACATTTTTCAAAATATTTCAAAACCTAAGAGCACAATCAGAAATGTAAGATCATAGCGCACTAGAGCTAACAAATTACTATCAAATACAATGAACAGCGATCTCGAGGTCTTGTCCATTGATGAGGGATACATTTTCAAAGATTATGACGTAATTATTTAATTAAAATCTCAGTACTAATCAATGGACAAGATTTCGAGATCGCTGTCCATTGTATTTCATAGTAATTTGTAAGTTCAAGTACGCTATGTTCTTACATTTTTGATAGTGCTCTTAGTTTTTTAAATATTTTGAAAAATGTTAAAAATGTGGGGGTTGGAGCAAGGAGACCTCTTAACACGACTGTTACATCCCTAATAATTGACCCTTTCAGAATCCCGATGATTTTTCTATGTACTTTTCCTGGAATTCCTAGATGGAATATTGGTACTATTTATTTATGTAACTAGACTAGCCTCAAACGAAATATTTCACCTCAACACTAAAATAATACACTTCTTTCCAATCATTGTTATTATAACTACTATAATCTTAGTGACAGACCCCTACCTAAGTGTCATTCTCCATTCCCTACAAGACTCATTAGAAATAACTATTGAACAACAAGAAGTCCCTTCAATAACATTTTATAATAAATCAATACCTACCATCGCATTAACTCTGGCAACATACTTTTTTATTACCCTAGTTGCAGTTGTAAAAGTAACAAACCTACAACAAGGTCCTCTTGGGCCCAGTAAGTCTTTTGTCAATACCGATACGAAAACAGCACCCCGTCCTCAAAATTGCTAATAATGTCTTAATGGATTTGCCATCCCTTATCAACATTTCTGACTGATGAAATTTTGAGTCATTTATAGACTTATGATTAATTATTCAGATCATTACGGGGATATTTCTAGCTATACATTACACCTCCAGAATTGAACTCGCGTTTGATAGAGCTATACATATTTGTCGAAACGTAAATTTTGGGTGATTATTACGAACCATCCATGCAAACGGGACATCTTTCTTCTTTATTTGTCTATATCTACACGGAAACAACTACTCCCTTGCTAGCTACCCCTACCACGACAAGATCCCAGATCATTCTGAGATGAGCAAAATTTACTCTTACAGGAGTTATCCAGAATCTTATAGTAATAAGTACGGCCAACGAAAATAGTTGAAACAAAGGGGAGGATCCTCTAAGGAAGCCCACAATTAAAGCCTCTACTATGGGATAGGTAATTAAGTTGATATTGTATTTGAAAAAACAAAACTATATTTCATTTTGCATAAAACTTATAATGTGAACTAATAGTTGTTTCAATTTCACAGAATTTCACAAACAAACTACAAAGTGAACCTGTTCCAATAAAGGTTCTGATCAACATAACTCAAGAATCGAGATATACTTAGAAAGGATTACACTCGCAAATATACACACTAAATATACAAACATTTATCTATATAAGACACACAAATAATCACACTTGATATCTCGAAAATCAGTATATCCAACCATATATATGTAGATATTACTTCTTGAATTCCTATATCCCCAACTTTTCACTGGTTTTCACTTTACTACGAAAAGAATCCTTGATCCAGTAATATGATCCGTAATAGAACACGACGAGATAACAAAATACCAAATTCGAACTTAATACGACGAATAATAACGAAGATACAAGGTAATGGCAACGATCCCTGCTACCGGCCAACCTTTCCACGTGGTCATTCACGAATCTGAAAATTGGAATTTCTGATTCATTTCTTCTTATATCGCACGTACATAACTTAGAAAGATAGTCGCTACAACTTATAACCAATATTGGCAACAAATAACCTAGGATGGCAAACGATTGAGGAAATACAAAACTCGTCACTCTCAACTTCAATCTACGTGCAATCTTGGACAAAATCGAAATAATTTCAGCAAACTTATATACAACATTCCGCGACGTACATAGACGACTTCCGCAACAAACTGCTTCAGAAATAATACTGTTCCCCACCCTTGAGGAATTTACTTCATCCGACGAAATTGAAACATCATCTGGAAAATAATACTTACCAATACATTCGCAAAACAGACAATTCTCCGAAATATTTCCAAACAAACTCGTAGATGCAAATTGAAAATATGGGAATCCCACAAGGATGGTAATTAGGGATCCAATCAATACTTCATATATGTAATCGGTAATCGCTATACTTAAACCAATATAAGATGGAGCTAATTTTAACACACCTTACCCCTATTGCCACACATACGGACACGGGGCTCTCACACATCGTCATGAACATTCGATAGGTACGATTTTTGCTGTGAGGCGGCTCAGTCATAGCAAGTTTCTCACCTCTTACTCCAAGTTGACACTTTCCAAAACATTAAACAAAGTTACTAAAAACAACAACAAAAAATTACCAGAATATTTTGGTGGGATAAAAGTGTAACGAAACTACAAAATGTTTTCTTTACAACACGTAGGATGTGGAATATACTACGGATCTTATTCATACCTTCACATATGAAGAGCAGGAGTGATTATTCTACTAACAGTAATAGCTACAGAATTTGTTGGTTATGTTCTTCCATGAGGGCAAATATCCTTTTGAGGAGCAAGAGTAATTACAAACATATCTTGGAACAATGCTAGTGCAATGAATCTGAGGAAGCTTTGCAGTAGATAACGTCACCCTAACCAGATTCTTCGCCTTCCATTTCATTCTCCCTTTTATTGTTGCCGCCATATCAATAATTCACCTACTTTCCTTACACCAGACAGGATCAAACAACCCTCTAGGACCTAATAGAAACATTGACAGAATTCCATTCCACCCATTCTACTTATCAAAAGATTTATTGGGTTCCTAATCATAATATTTTCCCTAACTCTGTTATCCCTATGAAACCCTATATATTAGGAGATTCAGATAATTTGATTCCTTCAAATCCTTTAGTAACTATAATCCACATCCAGCCAGAGTGATACTTTCTCTTTGATTACGCTACCAGAGTGATACTTTCTCTTTGATTACGCTACCAGAGTGATACTTTCTCTTTGATTACGCTATCTTCGGTCCATTCCAAATAAACTAGGAGGAGTTATTGCTCTAGTCATATCTATTTTAATCCTTATAATTATATGCTTTTATCATAAAAGAAAAATGCGAGGCCTTCCTTTGATTATATCCTATCAATCAAATCGTTTTTTGAATCATGAAATCAGTTGTTATCTTATTAACTTGAACTTGAGCTCGTTCAGTAGAAGATCCATACATCAAAACAGGTCAAGTAATAACTGTAATTTATTTTAGATACTTTTTAACTGTACCTCAACTTTCAATAATTTGAGATTTTCTCCTGACAAAGAAAAATTAGTCCTTTGGTCGAGAAGAAGAATATGTTTTGAAGACATACCACAGAGGTAACTGTAAGGACTTTCAAATTCTAATTATAATACACTTAAATTAAAAAAGAGATTAGGAAAAACTTAAACCCTACGAAAAATAATAAATAATTTAATGATAAGGGCAAAAAGCTCTTTCAAGCAAGATATATTATCATATCGAAACCTAGGTAAAGTCTCTCGAACCCAAATATAAATGAAATAAATAAATACTGCCTTAATACAAATAATATAAGAAAACATATCACAACCTAAAAGATAATAGTAAATAAAAACCCCATGAACAAGATTCTAGCATACTCCGCCATAAAAATAAGAGCAAACCTTCCATCACTATATTCAACATTAAATCCAGAAACAAGTTCAGACTCTCCCTACTCTCCCTCAGCAAAATCAAAAGGAGTTCGATTAGTTTCAGCCAAACAAGACGCCAATAAGGCCAAAGACAATGGAAAACTAATAAATAAAAATCGCAAAATCCTCTTGATAAAGAAGAAAATAGAAAAGACTATATCTACCACTTAAAAAACAAAATATAAAAAAATTAAAGCAAGACTTACTTCATAGGAAATAGTTTGTGCTACACCTCGTAACCAGCCGACTAAAGCATAATTGGAATTAGAAGATCATCCAGCAGACATAACAGTGTAAACTTCCATACTACTACAACATAAAAAGAATATTAAACCTAAAGAAAAAGTGATCATTAAATTAACGAGCGGAATACACAATCAAACCAATAAGGATAACATTAAACTAAAAACAGGGGCCAAATAGTAAGGGTAATAATTAGACATAACAGGAAACGTTTGCTCCCTAGTAAAAAGCTAAATAGCAAACGGCTGAAGAATTCCACAAAGTCCTACCTTATTTGAACCCCGACTAATTTGAATATAACCTTGCGCTCAAGCAAAATCAAGAGTCCTCTCATTTTAGGTCCTAAATCTAATGTACATATCTGCCAAAGTAGCTATTCAATTTTATTCTAAAACAAACAAATATTACAAATATTTGGTCCTTTCGTACTAAACTATCTTAAATGATAGAAGGATAGAATCCAATCTGACTCACGCCGATCTGAACTCAGATCATATAAGAATTTAAAGGTCAAACAGACCTTTCCCTTAAGCACCTACACCTAATTAAATCTTAATCCAACATCGAGGTCGCAACGCCCCCTGTCGATATAAACTCTCAAAGGAGATTACCGTGTTATCCCTAAAGTAACTTAATCTTGTAATCACAAAATAATGCATCAAATTAAACAACATTAATAAATGAAACAATTCAAGAAAAGTTTATATTTTTCCCAGTCGCCCCAACTTAATACATGTACCTAAGCATAAAAATATTAACAACATTAACCATACTCAAGAAACTATATAAAGATCTATAGGGTCTTATCGTCCTCCCTAACTATTTTAGCCTTTTCACTCAAAGGTAAAATTCAATTGAAAAAATGACAGTTATCTTCTCGTCCAACCATTCATACAAGCCCACAATTAAAAGACTAATAATTATGTTACCTTTGCACGGTCAAAACAAAATTCATTGGGTAGACCAGACATTACATTTTTATCAAAAGGCCATGTTTTTTATAAACAGGCGGGAAATACATTTGCCGAGTTCCTCTAACTTAACCTAAAATATATATGAATCGTGCATTTCCAAAACGTTGTAAATGCCATTGTTTGCAAAATGCATTTTATTACAAAAACACGTTGTAAATGTCATGTTTCACAATGGCACAGCACATCGACTGCCTACTGCTGACACTAGTGGTGAAAATACGAACTCTTGTCTTAGGTTATAAATAAATTTTCATTCCACAGACATGTGTTTTTCCTTTCTTCTGTAACATTTTATTTTTGGCACTTACAACGTTTTGGAAATATACGATTCACAGTAATAGTATCATAACTTCTTATTTAAAAATATAACAACAATGGTACAATAATAAAATCCCAATCTAAGAATAATAAAAAAATATTATAACATTATTGAATATATTTAGATCTATAGGGTCTAATCAATTATAGGGGATCAATTATAGGGGATGAATTATAGCAAAATTATAATTGATAGTTATTTCTAAGCCAACAACAATAAATTACCTTATCACATGATTATGAAAAATAATTAATCAAAAGCAAATCCCCCGGATTTTAACTGATCAAAAAATAAGTAATTAAAAACAATACGTTATATAATTTATGACCACTACATTAAATGTAATTCCTGCACAACCAGATATCACAGAAACTGACTAACCTCTCATTACTCTTACATTACAAAACAATACTCTTTTAATCTTAGGTACTCCCTGATACAAAAGGTATAGTTCTATAAGCTTTCTAAACCAAAAACCAATTTTCAAATATATATATTTTACTAACATTTCCCTCACAGTACTTATTCACTATCACCTCATAATTTAATTAATAAAACTGACCCAACTAATTAATCCCCATAATACTTTACTTATTAACAATACATAATCTAATCAACATTAATAATAATTACCTTAACTATCAAAGTAATCTGAATTGCACAGAAACCTCCTCGGTGTAAACGAATAGTTCAACTAACAAACTCTACCTTGCTCAACCTAAGCACATTTTCCAATACGTCTACTATATCACGACTTATCTCATCTAAAATGAGAGCGACGGGCAATGCGTGCATGCTCTAGAGCCCTACTCACTTAAATGTTATAATTCAGAATTACATTCAAATCCACCTTCATCTTATTTTTCAATAAAAATCCGTAATAATCAAACTATTGTAACCCATATCCCCACTTATTAATTAGCTGCACCTTGACCTGATTTTGCCTTTAATGAAAGCATTGAAAATTATCTTCAAGCTTGCTCAATGACGGCGGTATACAAACTGACTACAATAATAAGTAAGCTTATAGCGCGGACTATCCATCACGGGACAGGTTCCTCGGAATAGACTAAAGCACCGCCAAATTCTTTGTGTTTCAAGAACTTAAGTATTACTACACCAACCTTTACTACAATTTATAATGTCTATAATAGGGTATCTACAATGTCTGTAATAGGGTCTATACTAACACTTTCATAGTCTCAAAAAACATAAACGAATATAATAATTTCACCTACCAAATAATCATATTAATTCTTATTATATCTATAAACCATTAACTGCAACAGTCACTACTATCTTTTCCTCTCATTTCCCCCTTCTAACCGCGGTGGCTGGCACGAATTTTACAGGAATTTTCACTATTCATATCTATGTCAAACTATCATTAAAATAAATAAAATCAAACACTGCCTCCACTCACTCATGTGCCTTAATCCCTCTAAAATACAGCAAACCCTAAAACTTACTCAAAACAATACATGTGCAAAAACCACAAAAAGAAAAATAAGCAAGAATAAAACTTTCCTTAAAAAATCATAAAATGATCCCTAATATAACAAAAATTGGAATAACCACCTCCCCATAAATCCCCCAACAACAGCTCACCTGCATCCCTGCGCACATATATATTTTAGGATACATTTTTTCTATTTTTGTATCCTAAAATATATATTTAAAACCTCCATAAGCATATGCTGTAAATACTAGCAAGTAATGGAAACGTATCTATATTATTTATT
Source organism: Lepisma saccharinum (assembly GCA_022664845.1). Taxonomy (NCBI): domain Eukaryota; kingdom Metazoa; phylum Arthropoda; class Insecta; order Zygentoma; family Lepismatidae; genus Lepisma; species Lepisma saccharinum. The sequence continues at coordinate 29,676 of JAGDQP010004456.1, forward strand.
TATTTAGCCGGTAATATAACTATTAATTAAGGTATAGTATACTCTGTAACCCTTATTATATTTTAAACAACTTTATTCTATTTTCATTACATAAACCTTAAATCCAATAAGTTCCACAAAGTAAATAACTTTATGCCGATTTAAAAAATAAATGAAATGCCTGAATAAATAAATAATGTATAAACATATATTTTCATTATCATGCCGCTTATACTTGAAAGAATTAAACTTTCCCCTTGAATATCAAAAACTAACGTGCACCTTACACTAAAGCATAAAAGGAAGATAAACTAATAAAGCTCATACCCCACAAATGAAGGTTTCAATATCTTTCTCTTTCTAATGCTCACCAAACATTAATGTTCATGGTAACATTAATAATAGGATCATTAATCTCCGTATCATCCTCATGATACGGAGCTTGAATAGTATTAGAAATTATCCTATATTCCCCTAACCACAGAAACCAATAATTAAAGAATAACAGAATCCGCATTAAAATATTTACTTGTACAATCCTCAATAATCCCTCTTCTATCCACTGTGATTTTATCATTCCATAACCATTTACTAACAGACATTGGTAACCCCATTCATAGTTGGTAACCGCATAGTTGTTCATAGTTGTTCGTGGCGTACGAACGTGTTTGTTGAGTGCTCTGAAAGTTAATGGACTGTGAAATCATGGGTATCTTCATGGATCATGGGTAGGAAATCATGGCTGTAAAATATTCATCTGATTTCAATGGTATTGTGTTTATTCTCGGTGTAGTAATTTCTGTGCTGCTGATAATCGGCTGTGTGGAATCTAATCCTGGGCCTCTGACCCTAAATGATGTGATGGACAAATGAGAGATTCTGGAGAACAAGATATCAGATGTGTGTGAAAACTTGTGCAAGCAATTAAAATGTATTACAAAAGAAGTTAATGGTGTGAGGTACGAGAACAGACAACTCCGACAACAAATAGTGCTGCAAGGAGATTTAATTGACAAGTTAGAAAATCAATCGCGGCGGGACAATTTGATCTTCAGGAATCTGGATGAAAAGAAAAATGAAACCTGGAAAGACTGCGAAAATACAGTAAGAACTTTTGTCAGAAAACAACTACACATCGAGATTGGACCACAGGATATAGAAAGAGCGCATAGACTAAGGCGTGGACGAAACAGGGCTATTATTATTAAATTTTCCTTTTATAAACACAAAACGGAGGTGCTAAAAATGCATACAAAGCGAAAGGAACTCCTGTGATAGTGACTGAGGACTTCTCTGCGCGTGTTCGTGAGATTAGGAAGGAACTTAATGTGTATATGAGGGATGCAAGATTGCAAGGAAAAAGGGCTAGTCTCAGGTTCGATAAATTATATATCGACAACAAAATGTATACGTTAGAAGACCTGAAAAATGAGGGGTTGGAAACACTGGATACAAACCACTTGATTAAAGGAAGCAACGGAAGCTCCGTTTTTCAGGACAAAAATTTTAGAAGAAATACAAGGAAACAAGCTGGTATAGCCCGAAGGGATGAGACGCAGTGACTGAAAAAACAAGGTAAGGTTCAGTTCAGTTATATGAGATAAACAATCAGTTATATGAGAACAGCAAAGAGACTGACAACAGAAACAATAAAAATAAATTCTTAAGTGTCTATTTCCAGAACTCACGGGGTCTTATAACAAAAAGAAATACTTTTCTTTGCAATGTTCTTTCGTGCAGCTATAATATCATAGGAATTTGTGAAAGTTGGCTTCATTCTGGAACATTTGATAGTGAACTCTTTGACGATAGATATTGTGTATTCAGGTGCGACAGGAGGACATAGCTATGTGGTAAACAGAGGGGTAGGAACATTACTGGGAGTAAAAAAGAACAAATTCAAAGTGGACTTGATTGATTGCTCCGAGCTGGGAATCCAAAATTTCATGTCAAAGAATAAGCTTTTATGTCTGTGTATTATACTTTCTCCCTAAGTCAGCTACAGAGGTATATGATATGGTATTTCAATTCATCGAGAAAAAGTGTTTACCGTATTGCTTCATTCTCGTAATTGGAGACTTTATCAGATATAAATGGTAGCGAATTCTATCTCACCGAAGCACCTAATAAGTATAAAAACCTACACAATTTAATGTCACCCTATGGATTACACTCAATTAATGATATAGGTACTAGTTACGGGAAAACATTAGATTTAGTACTCACCAATCGAGACTCTGTCACTGTAAACAAAGAAATCTCCCCCTTAGTTAAGGAAGATGTATATCATCCTGCCTTATACATAAATATAAAAACAAAAAGTAGACAAACTGCGAAAATTCACAGCAGGGTATTACGAATTAGGATTTAACTATAGGAAGGCAAACTTTATGCAATTATATTATGATCTAAGCAGACAAATTGGCATGTTCTTAATAAGCATTGCGATGTAAACGTGGCAGTTGACACTTTTATAACATCATATTTAAAATATTTGATAAATGTATCCCTTAAAATAAACACTTAAATCGGAACTATCCGTGCTGGTTTAATTCAGATATAATAAAGAAAATTAAAAGGAAGGCGTATCCCCATAAAAAGTATAAAGCTAATGGAGGTAATTCTTATTATCATTATCTAGAATGTTGTAAATTAAGAGCAGAGGTAAGTCAAGAAATGAAAGCTGCGCACAATAATTATATAAACTTATCTGAATCTGCAGTTGAAACCACTCCAGCTCAGTTTTGGGATTTCATGAAACAGAAGACTCGTCATTTAAATGGTAATACACTAACATATAATGGCCGAAAATTAGGAACCGACAACGAGATTGTGAATTCCTTTGCTAAATATTTTCAAAGGGTCTATAAGAAAGAACATACACAGGGAAATTACAAGCAAACCGAGACGCTTAAACTGAGCGATAACTTAGACCGACTCAAAGTCTCACATATTGAGATGCGAGAAATACAACGTGCAATAAAAAAGTTAAAATCAAAAGGAAGTACAGGCCCTGACGACATTCCGCAATATATAGTAAAGGGCTGCGAAGAACCCTTATTAACACCACTTTATATAATTTTTAATCTAATATTCACCTGTAATGTGTTTCCGAATAAATAGAAAACTACGAAAATTTGTCCCATACCTAAAGGTAATTGTAAATCTGAAATAAAAAATCATAGGTCAATTGCCATATTATGCACATTTGCCAAAGTACTTCAATCAATATTATACCAAAAAATCAGTTTTCATGTTAAACTTTCAATATCAGAATTTCAGCATGGTTTTCTCAGTAGCAGGTCAACTGAACCTCATTACTGATCACATAACATCAACCTTAGACCAGGGCCAGCAAGTGGACGTAATATACACCGACTTTGCTAATGCATTTGATACAGTAAATCACAGTATTCTCATGGAAAAACTTAGGCAATTCCACTTTTCCCCAGATCTGGTTAAATTATTTGGGTCTTATTTAAATGATCTTAAACAATACGTTGTTTACAAAATTGGGATATCCCAGGAATATCCTGTATCCTCGGGAGTGCCTCAAGGGTCGAACTTAGGACTCCTGTTATATTTATTGTTTATTATTGATCTCCCTGCATGCATCAAAACACCTAACAAACTTGTATTCGCTGACGACCTAAAAATTTACTCTACTATTAACTCGTTGAATGATTGTGAAAATCTACAACATGACATAAACGAAATAGTCAAGGGGTGTAACAATAATTAACTTGAAATTAATGTCAACAAACGTACTGTAATGTAATTTACAAGATGTCAGACAGCCGTCCATTTTAAATATAATATTAATAACACGCCTCTCCCATATCCCAAAACTATAAAGGATCTAGGTATAATATTTGATTCCAAATTGCTTTTTGATGTTCATGTAGACAAAGTTGTTAATGAAGCGTATAGAAATATGGGATTAATAATAAGAATGGAAAAGGATTTCAGGAAGACAGAAACTCTCATGCGTCTATTTCAAACATATGTAAGATCAAACATTTAATACGCTACCACTATCTGAAATCCAAGTACTGCATATAGCTCAGACAAGCTGGAAAAATTCAAGCAAAATTCCTAAGATTCCTGATATGTAAGGAAACAGACGTTTATCCGAGAACTGATAACAAAAAAATATTAAACACAAACTTTAACATGATGAGTTTTGGGAACGGATGTACTCTTCATTAAATTATTTTTCTTTAGAAAGTGTTTACAAATAGAATAGATTGCATCAATCTGCTCTCAAACTTTCAGATACATGTCCCATCAGCCAAAACCAGAACAGAAAATTCAGGATTATTGTATTATCAAAAACCGTGAACAAATATTATGCAAAAGTCACCAACTTGGAGAATGACCGCAGCCTATAATGACATAAGTAAAAGAGCTAAAGAAATTGACTTTCACAACATGAATGTTAAACAAATTCATAACATTGTAAAAAAAAATCTGTATGCTGATTGTGCTCGTAGTGGTGAAAATAATTTAAAATATGGAACATTGTAATTAGGTTCTCCTGTTGTGTTCTAAAATAAATAAATAAATTATAGTCACCTCCCTTGCGCTCAAATTAGGAGTGGCCCCCTTACATTTTTGAATACCGGAAGTAATAGAAGGTATAGTTGAATGAATTACCTTTTACTGATGAGATGACAAAAACTAGCTCCACTCACCCTTATAACATACACAACCATTATAATTCTTCCTCATTATTTTATCAGTAATAGTTGGAGCTGTTGGAGGGCTCAATCAAATCTCCCTACGAAAAATCATAGCCTTCTCCTCAATCGCCCACACAGGATGATTTTAAGAGCTGTCTTATGTGATGATACAAGATGATTTTCATATTTCATTCTTTACACTCTTCTTATCATTGCAATCACGTCACTTCTCGCAATAACTAAAATTTATAATTTAAATCAAGTTTTCTTATATAAAATCGACCCAATTACAAAACTTGCAATCTTTACAAGCATCCTGTCATTAGGGGCCTCCACCCATTCTTAGGTTTCCTACGAAAATAAATCATTATTTTAAATATAAATCAAACATTATTTATTATTCCACTTCTAATTATAATCGCCATAGCCCTGATTACCCTGTATTATTATATACACATTGCATATTCCGCATTTATCCTAACACAAAACTCAAACCAGAACAAAAACAATCCTCAACTCAAAATGACAAGAAACGCTCTCATTCCACCTATCATCTGGAAAAGTTTCTCAATATCGTTCTTAGGCAGGGTAGCCTCAGTGCCACTGTTCTTTGAAGGATCATCCGTGTTTACTGGTTCTCCACCTACTGGTATATCAGATTCCTTGTCCTGACATTCTTTGGGTTGCCAGTCAAGGCCACATTCGGTCAAACGGGCTAGTTCAGTTAGGGTCAGTTCTACAATCGACTGCTAAACTTCTAGTCAGCGCTAAGTTGAGGCCAATTCTCATTTTGCCTACTCCCATTGGACAAAATCAGACTTGACCTCAACTTAGCGCTGACTAAAAGTCTAGCGGTCGATTGTAAAATTGACCTTTAGCAACTTATGTACGCATCCGCGATGGAACTTACGAGCGCATTTACTGCAGCTTATCACTGGTTCCAAAGTAACAAAGTCACAGCAGCTCAAAATTCCCTCGTTACCGCGCGTACTGTCAGCCATTTTATCGCTTGACATAAAGCTATCTCGACAAAATCACAAAGATAAATCGACACTGTAATATACTTATCAACTAACACAATATATATGAGCTCCTGCGTAGCCTAGTCGGTAGAGCGCTCGACTTCAGTGCGAGCGGTCCAGGTTTTGATTTCCGGTGGGGGCTCAAAAATTTCGGTGCTGACCCAGCATCGTGAGGACAATTGGGGAGCTGCTGTGAATAAAACACAGTGGCGATCACAGTGAAAACTTCGGCTCTCCTCTCCCAACACGTGTGGTCAGCGGGGGAGCAGTAGACCCACTCCTCCCTTCGGGGAAAGGCCTCATCCACTAGTGGATTGAATATGGCTGTGGTTTATTTATATATATTTATATATATATTTTTAAATAAATGTATATATATATATATATATATAAATGGCAGGGGAATGGTTAACCATCATCACGTAATGGTTAATCTCTCAAAATTCCCTCTACAAGACTGTTCACTTTACTGTAAAAACCTTGTTTTAAACCAGATAACTGAAACTAATGAGTAGGTGTCTACAAAAGTAAGAAAAAATAAAGTCCGCAATTTCCATAGGGTAATTCACAGAGAATAGTAAAAAGCAACACACAGAGAGAAACAAACAAAGCGCATGCTCTCGACATCTCCCTACACATTCCACAGACAGCAAAACGAACATGCACTTACATAGACTTACTTCATGCCATGCTCCCCACAGTGCAAAACACCAATCGAAGCAAAACATGCACATGTTAGACTAGGCTACCACACACAAAAAGATCAGCACAGGATCACAATACCCTAAATCACATGACGCTACCAAATGCGACCAGACTATGATCTCAAGAAATCCCAGCTTTTGTCACAGCGACACTACGTGACCATGCATCCGAAGATGACACAGGAGCAGATATCCTGTAGAAACGGTCGCCACTAATATGTAATGTATCTGGACTCTCTCCTCAAAGGCAGGTAAACTCAAAAGCAAACAAGGGGAGCAGCGGCGCCCTATTGCCAAAACTGGGCTAACCCAAATTTTCACATAACATGGTCAAACCAACCTAGGAAACAAGCCTATATTACGCCACAGGAGAGGGTACAAGACAGAAAAAAGAGAACCGCTATCGGACTTGAAGACATCAGCACCATGCTTCAGACAAGAACCATCGAAGACAAAACACGCACTAGTCTACAACCACGAAGCATGCATGAAAGAAGCCCAAAAAGAAGTGCTAAAGCGCAGAAAGATGGCAAAAAGCAAACACCATGAAAAAGGCCCCTAAAGGATGGGGGGAGACGCAGGCGAGAACATCCCGCAGAAAAGAAGAATACAAAACGCTCTTTTAGTGACCTAACGCAACTAGGCCCCTAAAATGTACAAGGCTCAAAGCAGCAGCGCACTAGTTAACATTTATCACAAAATTTAGATAAACTTAACTGCTTTGACTATTCCCTAACGATTGCAGAAGCACTGAATCAAAATATCAAACTTTAACTTCATCTGAAATTACTTTCTAACATACACATGAAATAACACTGAAATGTTATTGACTGAAATGGCGAAATGTTGAGAACGTTTACAGCGATGGCAAACTACCTACTTCTTAATAAAACCCTTCACCCAAGGAATATCTGGTAAAATATAATTTATTTTAAAAATGACAAACGCAATACAAGAGACTGATTGCCGGATTTCTTTAAAAAAAGTTTCTGAAAAGAATCTTTAGCACATCAAAGCGAGGTTTAGAGATGCTGTTAATTTCACATCATCATCATCATCATATTCAGCCGTTTTCTATCCACTGCTGGATGAAGGCCTCCCCCTTTTCTTTCCACATATCTCGGTCTGCTGATATCCTCATCCATGTAGCTCCTGAAAAACGCTTGATTTCATCTACCCATCTTACATTTGGACGTCGTCTCGGTCGTTTCTTTTCTCTAGGAATCCACTGTAGTACATTTGTCGTCCACCTTCCATCTGTTCGTCTAGCTATGTGACCGGCCCATCTCCACTTCATCTTCTTCGCAGTCTTGATTACATCCTCTACCTTTGTTTGTGCGCGAATCCATTCATTTCTCTTCCTGTCCCTCCTGGTTATTCCTAGCATGCACCTCTCCATTGCTCTTTGTGTGACTCTCAATCTTTGAGTCGTTTGCGCATTCAATGTCCAAGTTTCGCAGCCGTACATCATTACAGGTAAGACACATTGATTATAAACTTTACGCTTCAGACACATTGGAAGTTTGCTTTTGAAAATAAAGTGTAGTCTTCCAAAAGAACTCCACGCCATTTTACATCTTCTATTTATTTCATCAGTCAACTTTGCATTCGATGTTTTAAGCTGGCCTAGGTAAACATACTCATCAACTATGCCTATTGTCTCTCCGTTAATCTTCACTTCCTTCTTTGCAGCATGTTGGTTGTACATTACTTTTGTTTTACTTAAGTTCATTTTAAGGCCTATTTTCGAACTCTCGTTACTCAGTTCTTCCATTCTGGTTTGTAGTTCTTCTGCACTTGAAGCAAACAGGACTATATCGTCAGCGAACCGTAAATGATGAAGATATTCGCCATTAATTTTAATTCCAACTTCATCCCAGTTTAAATTCTGGAACACTCTCTCCAGGACCGCACAAAACAGTTTCGGAGAAATTGAATCTCCTTGCCTTACCCCTTTTCCAACTTTAAATTTTTCACTGTCTTGATGCAGCCTAATGACAGAAGTGGCAGTCGAGTAAATGTTTCGCAGTAACTTGATGTATGCACTTTCGATGCCTTGATGTTCAAGTGATTTAAGTACTGCTGACAAGGAGACCGAATCGAAAGCCTTTTCAAAATCTATGAATCCCAAACATAGTGGAAGTTCATATTCATTAGTCCTTTCCATAACTTCATTCAATGTTTGTATGTGGTCCATTGTGCTAAATCCACGACGAAATCCGGCTTGTTCCCTTCCCTGATTAAAATCCAAGTCTCGTTCAATACGATTCAAAATAACTTTGGTGAACATTTTGTATAGGACTGACAGTAAACTAATTGGTCTGTAGTTTTCTACGCGTTCTTTGTCCCCTTTCTTGTACAACAAAATGATAACGGCATTGTTCCAACTTGAGGGTATTTCTCTCTTCCTCAAGCACATCGAGAATTTCACATATTCAGAGGTAAATTAATTTGATTACAGAAACGCTCTGCCTAAGAACACAGACAAGATTTCACACACTCGTTTTTTTTTTTTTTGTTTTTTCAAAATAATAAGATTACGTTTTCAAATGTGGTAGACAGTCTATACTTTAGCACTGTTTACAAATATAGCTACTAGGCAGATAATTACTTTAATATTTCAAAATCATTGTTAAACATTTGATATGTAATTTTCCAAATTTTTAAACTCAACACAACCTAACCTCCGTTCTGATAATACAAACATGATATAGTATAAAATGGTTAAGTGTAACTTTTCAGGACGAATTTATATGAGCGAACTGGCTTACAGTTTGCTAACGCAACGAAGAAACTTTGAACTTTGCTGGTTACCGAAATAAAATATTGAGAATTGTTAAATCTTACGTTTAACAAAAACAGACATATTGTAGAAATTTCGTGCAATTTAAAACATACCAGTTCCGAAAGAAGCAAACTAAATGCTGAGTGCAAAAAGAACGTACATTTGAAAGGTAGCATCAACTATAGAGCAAGGTAAAATATTCAACGCATACGAACCAAATTTTTACGTGCTGAAATTTCGCTATCTAAATGTAGGTGAAATAGATTCGGGTTTCTGAGAGAGAAAGAGGAATTTTAAGACCTCTCGTTACACACATCCAAGGGCATCCATTATGGACGATGCAAAACGCCTACTGCAACATTTAAATCTCAGCTTCTACTATGAAGAATCTGAGGAATATAGCTTCCCAAAATTGATAACACTCATCAGTCGAAGCTGCTTTTGTATTAATAAAACTTTTAGATATTGTGCTGCATTATAAATTCACTTATTATATAATTTTCGGAGTCAGCATAATTTGGAGCAGCTTTCCCTACTCGACGACCATGGTTGAACTACTGATCGGCCTAAGCCAATGAGAGAAAAGGATCGAATTGGACAATAAGCAGCTAAATGGTGTGTGGCTTAACCAACAAAATTCTCGACGAAAATAAACCAACCATCAGATCTTTCGATTTCTTTTTGAAGATTTAAAACAAAAGAAAAATTATTAAAGAAAATAAGGCAATAAAATATGCAAAGAATAATTAAGTAATAAAGTAAAGAAATGAAATTAACAAAATCCCGCCAACACAACAATGAAAGGGATGACCTGAATGGCTCGGCTTTATTGTCAGCTGGACAAATAAAACCCTTTGAAGAAAGCCGAAGACGAAAAAATATTACCGATAAAGCATGAACGAAAAAGAAAAAGAAGATACATAAAAAAGTAAGATATGTAGTGACCAACCGAAAATGAGTCACTACATTAACTTAAAACTAGTACAATAGCTAATGATTTCCTCTACTGGTTACATTAAAATATGTCACTAGTTATTAAATGCAAGCTTAAAATATAAACGAAAATTATGAACTAGGGTGAACCGAATCATAGTATTATAATATCGCAATATAGGGTAAATGTGCTAGTAATCGACATCTTAAGTAAAAATTTCGTCTTTTTGGTGTGTACCTAGTTTGGTATTTTTTCTTATATCCTCCTGCTACGTGTATAAGACACACTGAACCGATCTCTAAACGATTGTATATATTTATAGAAAGACTCGAATTACTGAACCAGTTTGGAGAAAAAATATTTTTGTAACACCTTGAATTGCTCTAGTAGTCGCCACTTAACAATCAGACTGCACCAACGGTGACCAGGTTTATGCATTAATAGTCGCTACCCAAACTAAACTGGATTTTTTCATTACGTAAACAGATTTTGATTACAATTACAAACAAATTTCGAAAGAAAATACCTTTGGCATATTAAACTTCACCATTTGATAAAATAATAAACTGTACTTTGAGTATTTACATATCAAAATCTAATAGTATTACATTTCCCTTACAAAATGTATAGGTGCAACTTCCGATTCGCCACCGAAAAGCTTTTATCTAAGGCAGTGCTGACATCATTATCGCTGCTACTAGATGACACACACACACGCACGCAGTGGCGAATCCAGAGAGCGTGGACGGCACCCCCTGTCAAGATTTAAAAAAATATATTATTTCAACGATTTGTATCTCACAAAAGCTGAGATTTGTTTCCGGACAAATCAAAGTTATCTAGAAATATTAAATTTTGGGAATACCGGTGTCTTATTCCATGATAAACCTTAGCAATAAAAAAAGGCTGGTTTATTCCACCTGCGCCCCCCTTCCCTACCCACGACAATCCTAGACCTGCCACTGCCACACGTCATCTTCGGAAGACGAATCAATATCTTTTGATCACGGTAAATAAATCACCGTACAGCTAGGATAAAAATGTGATGTATCACTGTCCTCTTTCAAATGCGGATATCCAGTAAAAGTGCAATTTTGACTAATGCAATTAAACGTTGAATCAAAGATATCAATCAAATCGTTCATACAATACTATATTTGACTTATCCCTATCATTGCTCGTTTATCTAAGTACAAATTTTACATATGAAGATTTATAGACTTTCAAAGGAGAAGTACAGCTGGGATAATGGTTCTTTGATATTTATATGTAACGCAACTTTTAAATCAACTTACAACGGTCCTTTCAAATGTTTGTCACATGCATCTAAACACATCAGTGTGCCAAACACGGAAAATTCATGTCAGTCATAAATAAAAAATAATTGTTGATAACAATTGGACCCCTGACGACTGCTAGTTCTGGTGGTCTAGCGCCGATCAAACCAATATCAAAATGATATACTAATAAATCAATTTATTGACATTTATCAAGGCATTCAAGAAATCATCACATGCCCTAGTAGTCGCCAGAGGTGGCGAATACTAATGCAAAAGGAATCATCACTGCCCTAGTAGTCACCAAGGTTGCCAAGCACTGGTGCAAACAGGAAAACGGTGTATGAGTAGTCGCCACCCACTTAAAGTCGTCGAAAAACCAGCAAATGTAGGACATCACATCACAGGTGGTTTATAAAGTTCGAGTTCAGTCCTTTATAAGAAGCATTATTGCAAACGCATAACAGTTTTAAATAAAAATATACCCAACCAAGATCTACTTAAACAAATACATTACAACTCCTATCCGCTGTCACACGACACGTTGATGTGTTTGCCTCAACTGTTTCGTCCCATCGCAAAGTCGTGCCTTGTCACTGCAAACGTCATTTCGCATCATCTATTAAGTTTTGTGGAAACGATCAGAGCAGTCATTTGCTACCTGTTGTTGTTCCCTTATTTTCATAAATTTTCGGCAAAAGTGGCGAATATTAGTACACTTCGCATCAAAAAAATTGCGACAGCGAACGCCGTGCAGCTGGCAACCCAAATGGCACCTTCTTATCCCATAATCCTGAGCACATTCTTTTACCAAATAGACATGTATTAGTATCGATAAAATGAAAGAATAAAAACGAGACGAATCAATATAAGTTGATGGAGGCAGAAATTGAAACATACAATGAAACATTGAAACCGATGGATGTCTGTTAGACAGAGACAAAGAAATAAGAGAGAGAAAAATGGAGAGGAAAGAAGAAGAAGAAGAACAGATAAAAATATGGAATTTAAACATAGTAAAAAATATTAAGTTCAGTTCCCACAGTATGAAGTTCAGTTCCCACAAATCAAATCTAACAGCAAGAGATAAGTGACTTTTGGATTATATATTTTTTTAGAGTTATTCGAATATATAAAGGGTGCTTCAAATATTCATTAAATCACTTTCAAAATGGAGACCAAACTTGGTGGTCAGATTAAATACTCATGATTTCCAGTGAAACTCCAGAGTTTTGGGACACATCTAGGATAATGTCAAAAGTGTAACACACATGCTTTGTTTGCGTGTGGTTAGTCCACAGGGGCCGGGGTCTGGTGGAATCACTGATTGTAACCAAACCAGTAGATACCGTAGGCCATACCTTCCATTCCATACTACTAATGTAAATTGAACATAAAAAGAAAATGCATGAATGATAATTTTTCTGCTTAATTTCTGTCAGAAAGAGCCAAGATTATAATTCCAAACTGTATCAAAATGAAAAGTTACAAATGTTCAAAAGCAAAATTAGCATGTTCCTATAGGCATAGTAAACCTAACATGTTCCATATTGCAAACGTGAAAAAAAGAAACACATGTAAGAGTATGTTGATAAATTATAGAATGGAAACGAATTTAGTGCCAAACTAATATAAAAATAATTCTTCTCTTGAAATAGCCAAAAAAGTGGGTCATTTTCTACTCATATCTTAAAATTTATCTGTTCTGGACATGCCACTCTATATTCCACCTATTGCAAATATAACGTTTTAATAATTACAACACTAATGAACTAGTGTTTATAACAATTCGCACAGATGGAATAAACACGGCAGAGCTGAAACGGGTCACCGGCTGTCGAAGAATGCTGGTCAGGTTTTGGACTGTGTTATCAGGTTTAAGATTCGAACGCATTCTGACGCGGTGAATCGATGTAGATCTGATAACCCGGAGGATGAAGGAGATATTTTAATTATTTCATTCCGTTTGAACAGTGTTTGCTTCAGGGATGACCAGGATCGGAGATGTTACCCCGAGATCACGAAAAATACGACGTCGAAATTCCCAGTTAAATAGATTATCCAGACCGGGTCAATCGGGTTACCGGGCCACTTATATATGAGTCAGGCCCTATCACCTGGTCATCGAAAGTGGCCCGGATTTAGCTGTGGAACACGCACAAACAGAGAGAGTGTTTGTAAAGTAAGATAAAAATAAATATAAATAGATAGAGAGCAGGAGAAGCGAAAGACGCAGGAAAGACACGATAACAATACATCAAGAAAGAGAGGAAGAGAGAAAGACCAATGAAAAACATGAAAACTACATTATGCTAAACAGCACACACACTGTTTATTAGGATTCTGACCAGTGATGCTTCTTAAGTTCTCCACAACGGAGATGAATCTCTATTTAAATACTTCAGTGTATGCGAAAAAGAACTGGCTAGTGGGGAATCGAACCCAGGTTTTCAAATTAGAAGTCCAGCACGATAGCGATACTCCACACGTGCCTCTATCCAAAACGTGCTTAACAAATGCTATAATGTTTCTTTCTAAGAATAATAACATGAAAAGAGGATGCATCTGATCAGTGACGAGTTTTTAACTGTCCTGGTAACCCCTTGATTCTTGATTTGTTCTTTTCCAACCAACATACGTAAATCGTCTTCCTCTCTGTAGCGACTCAGGTGCTTCATTCTACAGTCAGAAATATTCTCCGTTTTGTATGATAAATGATGATTAAATTATTCACGATCGCTTTGTAAAAAATTCTTTAGCTTGAACAGGACTTGAATCTGTGTTGGCTTCCTATCGTACTGAAATGTCCAACGCGTTTACCCTACTCCATCTTCCCAACGATAGAGAGCAACCATGAACTACGAAGTTCAATGCGAGGAAAATGTAACATTGAGTGTATGTGTTACATTTTGCCTGTATGTATTGTGTGGTAAGTAAACACACTGTATTTCATGTCCTTTTTGTCATGTCGAATTATGAAATGAATATAGTAGGGCAGTTTTAATAAATCCAGTTTAGGGTAAGTATTGCCACATTAAGATAGATCATTTATTGTCTTTTATTTTAACGTAAACCAGCCTGAACGAAGCTAACATCACAAAAAATGTCGTTAGCAAGTGGAGAAGTTAAAACTTCAATTAAAAGTTGTAATACAGTTCGTGCAATATGGCAAGTTGAACATAACCCAAAATTTTAACTTTTGCCACTTTTTATTGTAAGTATAAAAAGTCGTCACTTGCAGGCGAATCGAACCTACAATCATAAGATTTCCTTCTCCAGCAAGTGCCTTAGGATTGAATTTGATTCGTCATCATATGTCTATATTACGCGAAAGTGTAGCTGTTTGCAAATTTTCGGATCAGGATAACTGACTGAAGTCTAGCATCAAAATTATCTCCACATTTTAAATTTCTGTGGAATAAGAAAAAAACTACATGAACTTGCAATAATGTTAGCGGTATAGAACTTGCCTATATTGAATACTGTTCAGCATAGTCCTCATGGCCGAAGTCTTTAAGGCTCTTAGTTATTGTACTTTTGATGCTGATGAGTATGGGATCGAACCCCATATTTTCCAACATTTTTTTTTACTTTTCCAGCTAAGTCGAAACGCTAAATTTTCGTTCTCTACTAATTGTGAATGGCGTTTACATTCAAAATAAGACAAATTGTGGTTGAATGTATTTGCAAATGTTTATATAATGTAGAAGAGAATAAAGTCAGTACACATAAGACAAAAACAGCTGAACTTCTAATGATGGGACGTATATTTTGGGATATAATCTGTTTCGAACAACTCTCTTCAATAGTCCTACACGGACTTCAACACATGTTTACGCGCACCAAGAAGTAAGTAAATATGTTGTGTAACTCTAACAGAAGCTTATTCGGCAAAATCATGTATAGTATAGCTTCCGACTTGTATGTATACGTTGGATCAAGGTTTCTCAACCTGAGTATCATGACTCCCAAGGGGATCGCGAGACGAGTTGTAAAAATAATTTTAATTAAGGTGTTTTAAGCTAAAACCAATAAATTTCAGAGAAGGTATTTTATTTTACTTGTTTTCATAATCACTAAAGGTAATGTAATTAGTTGAATAGTTTTTCTCTAATATAGTAAGGTGTTTATTACCAAATCAGCAAATCAACTGTCATGTTTTCAAATGGAAAGCAAATATTACAGAAAATGAAAAAGGACAAATATTAAAAACATTACGAAAGATTGCACAAGTTTACTAGGTTAGCGCAAACTCAGCCTATTTTGATTTAACAAGTTTCAAAATATCCTGTTCCATTTCTGTGATGCATTTTCAGTCAAGAGTTAGGTTCCCATCCTTCCATGCCTGGCGCTATGCGGTGCACTCAGCCCCGTATCAAACTGAGTACCAGAGTGTCCTTGGGAAGGTAAAGGCGGTCGAGCGTGGGACTGACCATTCCGCCTCACTTCGTATCGTAGGTCGAGAATATGTGGATCGCTACCTCCACATCCTCCATGTGCCGTTCACGGCCCGTGTGTATCGCACAGTTAATAGCTTTGTATTTACTTTTATTAATTAGTGTAACTGAGAAACAGACCGATAAAAGCGGTAAATTTGCTACAATTGCTCACAAAACCCACTTTCGACACTGAAAATAGTTTTGCAAAACAAAATTTTAACCCCCTTTTGGTGGTCCAAATTAAAAAGTGAAGTAGATCGAGGTCGAGAGATGCTACAATATTTTATAAACAGAAATCGGTGTCTGACTATTTCTTGATACTAAATTAATAAAATTAGACAAGGAAAAGTGGTCTCCTGAATAAACATTGCTCTTCCCATAAGCGGGATTCACTTTTGAGTTTGAATTCACGGAGAGGGGGATTGCAATTTAGTTTAGGAAAATTATTCTCAGCATCAAAACTTCAGGGTCTTGTAAGCAACTGTAGAAAACGTCATGAAAATAACTTGAGAACATTCGTTTTACAGGCCTGTTTCTTAGTAACACGAATTGATAAACACCACATATATATATATATTGAATTGAATTTGAATTTATTTTTCTCTCTTTTGATTTACGTTTTTATACAGATTAAGTTGCTCAATACAACTTTGAGGTTATTCAATACAACGTTAAATAAATCCGCTTATTACAAACAAGAAAATTACTTCTGGAGGTCGCCGGGCAGAAGGCACCGTACAAGGGAGCCGCGGCATGAAAAAGGTTGAGATACGCTGCGTTGGATCGATCCCTGCTCATGCCGTGTGCGCTTTATGGTGGACAAACGCCGTGTGCGCATGGGCGGATTTAGTAAAAATACCCTGGGGGTAAATACAATTCATTTTATGGATAACAAATTGCAAAGCTATCGTTTAGAATGAAACATCAGAAATGATTGAGGGGCAATGCTCATGCGTGTGCGTGCGTTTTCTAGGCGTTGTCCTGTTTTCTCCCACTTTCTTCTTTCCACCAATTAATCCCATCATCATGCATCCGGCCTGAACCAAAGTTGCCTAAAAGGCCTTAAAACTAAATTCAAAATTCAATTTTATGTATGCACGCACTGTCCTTTATTCTGGAAACGGAAGAGAAAATGGGACACGAGCTTTATCTCTAAACAATGATTCGCGAGATTGGTGTTGTGTAAAATATATGTGCGCAGAGCTATGACTAACACCGTCAATCATCTATATAGTTTGGTCTTGTGGTTAGCGCACGGAGACACTAATTCAGAGGTCCCAAGTTCGAATCCTGGCGGGGAACAATTTTTTTTCTTCTTTTTTTCGTTTAAACTCTATGTTTCTAAGTTCAAATTTATTATTAATAATTGCTTTCTTGTATTTTTAGTAGATTATATACAGTACAATCAGTGAAGGAAAAAGATACCATGGTTACTTGGTGTTTAGCTACTTACAGATAGGATGTATATCAGCCAACCAGGGCAGGATGGACAGCGAGCGAAGCGAACCGGGGGCATGGTGTGACCGAATTGAGCTGGGGGACGTGAGGCGCGGGGGGGCGGAGGCCTCCGTGCATATGCCAACGTGCTGTTTACGTACAAGTGCTGTTAACTTTTTATTCCACATTGTTTCTATGTGGGCTCTTCTTAGACGGAAGCCAGATCAAGTGATTCGTGAAAAAAACAACGCTTTGCCAGAACTTGTGACATGCTTCGGGGCTCGTGAGTTCACTTAGCTACTTTGTAAAAATATTGTTACTGAAGATGTTCAATAATTGTATTGGAAGTAAAGTCATAATTTATCTTCCTGATAGAAAAAATACATCTGAAAAACTATTTCATGCAGAAAGTTTTGCAGACGTCCGCTGTAGAGAGATTTTTGAAAAAGACAACAATATCAAGCTGTCAGTGTTTTTTTTATATATATCCACTATTGACAGAGTTTACTTCCATAATATTCAATGTTGTTCTACAGGGAATATAAAACTGTCAGTTATCGGACGTTTCACTGCAACAACAACAATGATATTAATAATAATAATACTTATTCCTATAAGCGTGACTTTGAACTTCTACTCCGCAAAGAAACTACATAAGCTATTATTGTGTCTTTCATTTTTCCTGGATTTTTGTTATTTCGGATATTAGTGGGCACTAATTTGTCTATAAGTCATTGACAAATTTTAGCCTGCACTTTGGTTTAAACAAGTTACAGGATGAATTTGGCTATTTCCAAAGATGAACTTAGTAATTCATGGCTTCTGCCTTTAGTTGGCCAGATGGAGTAGAGGAAAAGTGCTAGAATTTCAAATACTGAAGTAAACCAACACAGGTTCAGACCCTGTTTAAGCCAAGTTTTTTACAAAGCGGTCGTGAAGAATCTAATCATAACTTCTCATACAAAACGGAGAATCCTTCAGACTGCGGAATCAAATACCTGAGTCACTATATAGAGTAAGACGATTTAAGAACTTTGGTAGGAAAAGTCCAAATCCAGTCTCAAAGGGTTACAAGAACAGTTAAGAACGCGCCATTGACCTGAAGTATCCCCTTTTCATGTTATTTCTTAGAATGAAACACTATAGCATTTGTTAAGCACGTTTTGGATAGAGGCACGTGTGGAGTATCGCTATCGTGCTTGACTTCTACTTTGAAACCTTGGGTTCGATTCCCCACCAGCCAGTTTCTTTTTCGCATACACTGAAGTATTCAGCAGAGATTCATCTTCGTTGTGGAGACTTACGAAGCATCACTGGTCAGAATCCGAGTAAAGAGTATGTGTGTTGTTTAGCATAATGATAATATACTTTTCATGTTTTTCATTGTTTTTCTCTCTTCCTCTATTGCTTGATGCATTGTTATCGTGTCTTCGCTGCTTCTTTCTCTTCTTCGTCTTCTCCCTCTCTCTATTCATGTTTATTTTTTTCTCACGCACACACTCTCTCTGTGCGTGTTCCACAACTAAATCCGGGCACTTTCGATGATCCGGTGATAGGGCCTGACCCAAACATAAGTGACCCGGTCTGGATAATCTATTTAACTGGGAATTTCGACGTCGTATTTTTCGTGTTCTCGGGGTAACATCTCCGATCCTGGTCATCCCTGAAGTAAACACTGTTCAAACGCAATGAAATAATTAAAATCTTTCCTTCATTCTCCGGGTTATCAGATACATCGATTCACCGCGTCAGAATGCGTTCGAATCTTAAACCTGATGATACAGTCCAAAACCTGACCAGCATTCTCCGACAGCCGGTGACCCGTTTCAGCTCTGCCGTGTTTATTCCATCTGTGCGAATTGTTATAAACACTAGTTCATTAGTGTTGTAATTATTAAAACGTTATATTCACAATAAGTGGAATGTAGAGTGAAATGTTCGGAACAGATACATATTAAGATATAAGTAGAAAATAGCCCCCTTTTTTTTCTATTTCAAGAGAAGAATTCTTTTTATATTAATCAAGCCAAAAATTCGTTTCCATCCTATAATTTAATTTATGAACATACCATTCAATGTGTTCCTTTTTTCACTTTTGAAATGTGCAACATGTAATGTCTGCTATGCCTATAGAAACATGACGAATATTGCTTTTGAACATTTGTAACTTTTCATTTTGATACAGTTTGGAATTATAATCTTGGCTCTTTCTGATAGAAATTAAGCAGAAAAAGTATAATCCATTCATGTTCTTTCTATGCTCAATTTACATTAGTAGTATGGAATCGAAGGTATGGCCTACGGTATCTACTGGGTTTGTTACAATCAGTGATTCGGTCAGAACCGGCCTCTGTGGGGGTCTCAGCCCCAAATTCTCGAGAGTTTCCCCAACTTTAACATTTTTTCGCGTTCCAAAGTTGATAGAAACATTGCAAAGCTACCTATATTCTCCCAGTTTTGACTTTACACCCCCAAAAACTGAAAATCCTGGCGGAATCTCAGATTACAAAGTATTCCGAACCAGTATGTTTAATAAGCCCCATCGAATTTGCAAACTAAGCACGCGCAAACAAGGCATGTGTGTTACACTTTTGACATTATCCTAGATGTGTCTCAAAACTCTGGAGTTTCACTGAAAATCATGAGTATTAAATCTGACCACCAAGTTTGGTCTCCATTTCGAAAGTGACTTAATGAATATTTGAAGCACTCTTTATATATTCGAATAACCGTGAAAAAATATAAAATCCAAAAGTCACTTATCTCTCGCTGTTAGATTTGATTTGTGGGAACTGAACTTAATACTGTGGGAACTGAACTTAATATTTTTTACTATGTTTAAATTCCATATTTTAATATGTACTTCTTCTTCTTCTCTCTCTCTCTCATTTCTCTTTCTCTGTCTAACAGATATCCATCGGTTTCAATGTATCATTGTATGTTTCAATTTCTCCCTGCATCAACTTATGTATACTTGATTCGTCTCGCTTTTATTCTTTCATTTTATCGATACTAATACATGTCTATTTGGTAAGAAAAAAAAACGTGCTCATGATGTTTGCTGATTTTTGTTTGGACGAGACGAAGGAAGGAGAAAGAGGGGTCTGTTTACCTGACACGATTATGGGATAAGAAGGTGCCATTTGGGTTGCCTAGCTGCACGGCGTTCGTTGTCGCATTTTTTTTAATGCGAAGTGTACCTTTACCCTCCATATATTACGAGATACAGAAGACAAAAAATAAACAAGTAGAACTTCCATTGTTTATATACAGGGTGATTCACGAAATCCATAAAAGGGCCTTAACTCAGCTCCTAGTGCACAGAAATATTTGAAACAAAAAATGTTAATACCAAAGTGCATGTGCCTAATCACGTAGTGATGCTTCTGTAATCAGGGGCGTATCGGGTAATACCTCTACGGGGGGAGGCAACTTCAAAATTTAAAATGGCAACAGGGGTTCGTTTTGCCCCCATTAAAACAATCGCTAAATTTTGATAAAACATTGTTTAATATCTCGTAACGTTTGGCAATTACAAGAGTTAATTTGTAGGTCAACAGTTAACTTACCAAGTAGCTCTTGAAACTGAAGACATTTAAAGATGTTTCCTCTGAAAGTAGCTCAAAATTTCGTGTTTGTTTCAAGGAAAGCAAAATCTACCATTTTTTTCTATTTAAAATTTTGAAGTTGAACCCTAACAGTATTCCCAGGACGCCCCTGTTTTTTAAGTGTTCACCCTTTGATTCCGCATATACCATTTAGTATTTCACTTTAATTTTTGGAACCATTATTTGCTATTATTTTTTAGTTACAGCATCCAAAAGTCCCGACACCCCTCTACACCATGTTAATTTCGACCGCCAATTAGGTCTTCTACCTGCCAAACTGTAAGAAATATGGAAATGTGTTTCTCTGAAAGACGTTTTTAAAACTTAGCGATTTTTTCAATGGGGCAAAATCAACCCCTGTTGCTATTTTAAATTTTGAAGTTGCCCCGTAGATGTATTCTCGAGACGCCTCTGATTTTAAAAGCATCACCACGTGATTAGGCACATGCACTTTGGTATTAACATTTTTTGTTTCAAATATTTCTGTGCACTAGGAGCTGAGTTAAGGCCCTGTTACGGATTTCGTGAATCACCCTGTATATAATACATTACATGTGTTTAGTGATTAAGGTTAATGTAAAGTCAAGACCTCCAATAGAAGATGGCAGCACTATCTCCATATATGTCTAGTGTATTTTTGTCGTTTCATAAAATTTCAATGCTACTTCTACAAATCAAACCTAGGGAGTTCTAACTTTCAGAGAAGAAAGCTCATAACCAATTAAAGAGTTCTATCCGTGCCCATTTTAATTTTCTTTCTTGTTCATTGCTGAAAGAGCTTCATTGTTATAGATTTATATATCCATAACAACAATGAAGGGATTTCAACAATGAACAAGAAAGAAAATTAAAAATGGGCACGGATAGAACTCTTTAATTGGTTATGAGCTTTCTTCCCTGAAAGTTCTCTAGGCTTGAATTTGTAGGAGCAACATTGAAATTTTGTGCAACGATAAAAATTCATTATATATATTCTGAGATAGTGCTACCATTTTATGTTGGAGATCTTGGCTTTACATTAATCTTAAGAGGCACATGTTCTTATTTACATTTTTATCCTGATTTTGCACCAAGAATAATCCTCTCGTATTCTTTGGATTCTGTTCTAAAAATTGTATCATAACAAGACGAATTTCTCGTCAAACAGAGCTATTCTGGGCTCCAGTAGAATTGTGGAATTCTGGAATTTTGTTGGTAGAATTAAACTCCGACAAAATCGAGAATATGAATTTAGGGAAGTTACGTACGATCTATTTTAATACTAGCAGAAGCGTCTACCCATGATGCAGGGTTAAATAATACAATATCTAATAATACACGTCGGGATATTGTTTATGTATTTATTTCGTAAAATCCTACGACCGTTTCGTTAATCTAGGAAAAAGCTCAAGAAACCATCGTCGTGTTTTATCAAATAAATGCGGAACGAATATTTCGAAGAATGAGAGATATTGTTGTGAAAGTCTTAAACCCCTTCCCTTTATGCAACCAAAACAACATAAGTGTTATGTAAGTTGCTCTTGTCGCAAGGCGATAGGATGTGATATTTTACTTAAAGAGTAATGTTCTGCTGATTGATTGAATTCTTCTTAAGGGAAACAAGCAGGAGTGCTTCTAACAAGAACGGAACTTACAGTTTTTGACGAAGTGTGCTCCGAACCACCCCCATGGAACTTGTTAGTTATCCCTTCATTTATGGGCTTAATTGGCAACTAGAGCCTGGATCGTCACAAACTATTTAAATAACGTCCCTCAGCGAGTACTTCCATTGAAACGGAACAGAAAAGTAGCGACCAGAATCTTTGTCTTAGTACCATTCCGGCATTCGACTGGTAAAACTCAGGAAAAGCCCTGGATAACCATAACCCTAGTTAGTATAGCCGGAAGCAGGACCAGATTCTGCGTGCCTTTTCAGTCCCGAACTTAAAGTTCGTGACTGCAACCGATAGGTCATAGGGACTTGGTGTGAATGGATTGCTAGAGAGGGGAGAAAATGGGTTGTATTGAACGGAAACGTGTACTCTGTCTGGGTGATTAAAAAAAATACTTTGAACAGGTGTTTGAAGAAAAGCGTCTTCGAAGAAAAATTTCGAAATACAAATTTGGAGGAAAATTAAAAATCCTCTGAATTTTCTGGATCTGAAAAAAAAAAAGTTGTGTAATGATATAAGTATTGTAGAGAGTAGAGAAGAACACAGCAATACCAGAAATAATAAGGAATAGTAAAGAAAACTGGATTGGGGTTGGGTATCGAGATTTCAAAAACAGAAAGGTGGGGCTGATTGGGTTTGAAAGAGCTGCCGTGATTAAAGGGCGAAATCATAGTGTATTTTGCACACTCTGAAGTTTCTCAGACAAATCTATCTACTGAAATTTATGCGATTAAGAAGGGGGTTGGAGTGTATTGGTTGGATTAATTTTGTTGTATCCTTCATTTCCGTATGTGTTTACACGTACCAACACTTTATTCAAGTGTTTGTTCAAAAGGTGCTCTTGTGATTGAAAAGATTTTTCGTTCTTTAGTGAAATTTGAAAATATTTCGAGTTCTGACACAAAAATATATGCATGCAAATAGATTATTCACGGGCATCCTTTATTTGACACTTCAGGTTCTGGGAGGTCCCGGGGTCCGTTTCCGGCTGAAAACATCAGGAAACAATCTTTGTATTTGTCATTAGTCTCTCTCCTTACTTACAATGTAGCTGGCACAATGAACCCAAACGAGAAAATTAAATAGACTTTTCAAGAGAAAACAATAAATACATTAAGCAAATCGCCTCCCCAAAACAAACTAAAAATTAAAAAGAAAATCTACAAAATAGTTTATAAAACTTGGTCACTGGTGACAATAAAGCAAAATTTTTGTTTTACGTAGAGTTTCATCCTGTAAAGATACGTTTAGGGATAAAAAAACTGCTGACTCTACCATGTCTATATATGATCGATATTATATGTAAAGAAAAATGAAGAACTATTAATTCATTGTAATAATATTCATTCATATAATACCAGGCAACAAAAAAATGTATATTTTACACAGCAAAATTCCTCTTCTTTTCAAAACAGCGTATATATGAATTGTACACGCTTATACAATAAACTACCGCTAGAAACGAAAGGTATAAGGAATATTAATAAATTTAAGAGAAAATTGTTTACTTACTTTGTACAAAAGTCTTATTACACAATGGCTGAATATCTAAGTGATAATTTGTAATTATTTTTTATATCATGTGACAATTGTAATGCTTACTATTGTTAGCTAATGTATAAGCTTAATAAATTGAATTGAATTGAATTGATATTTGATCAGGTTTGTGTGGCTTTATTAATTTTTCGCAAACTTCAAGAAGATAACAAAATATTTAACAAATAAGTTTCCTAAACTATTTATATACGCATATTTTCAAAAATTATATGATCTTTCAATTTGCACCTTTAGCATATTATGATATCCATCCTTACACGGATGTCAAATAATAGGTGTCGTGTGTTTGCATAAACCCATGATATTCCTCATGTCTATTGAGCAGTTATCGTTTTTGTCTAGCTTCCTCAATGTGTATCTTAAAGATACTGTAAGCAGACTTCCATGCAAACGTCGTTTACAGATTATAAGAAGTTTCATCGACTCAAAGGTTATGCCCGGACAGACATAATAAAATACATAAGGATCGAACTGAGAACCTCATTCTTTCGAAGTACATTGTAAAATAAAAGAAGAAAGTTTCCTATGATATTTGTGAATGAATATAAATTTTAATTCCAATCTGTTAAGTTGTAATCTTTTCCCTTTAAGAAAGAAAGCAATCGAAAAAATGTGGAGGGAAAAAGGTACTTCCTCCGTTGAACTAAATCATCGTTCTTTGGTAATTTCTATGAACTTTGAAATGCGTCAAAAAAACAACAACACCATATCAAACAAACGTTCTTTCTTAGTTGACTCTGTAACGTTTGTTCTATGCAAAGACAATTGTTTTAGTATTTCTCTTGTTTCGTTGAATTTCTAGAAAGATGGTATATTCTGTATGGATGGAAAAATAATAATCATACATCTGGAATGAATAGGTTATTTGAATTCAGGAAATGTGATGTTTGACAAATATTGCTTTGATGCAGATTCTAGGTAAATATGTGTGAATATATCTTGTACGTTAGTTATGGCAAAACATCCAGATTGGGATACAGCTGCATCTATGAATATTGTTAGCTTTGGTGGTTATGATAGGTCAGGCAGTTACGTAATGTGCTCTTTCTGAGCAAAGTTACGATAATAAATCAGGATGGGTTTTAAATACTCCCCCGGCCTACGATTTTGCTTAAGCTATTTTGGATTAGGCAACTTGAGTGTTTTCTCAATACTTTTGCGGGCATAGCTTTAGAAGTAGTAATACATATACTCTGGGATATCATTACTCACTTCTACTTCTATTATTACTACTTCACTTTTAAAAGCTAACAATCGTCCATCATTTGGAAACTTCAGTCAGTTCAAGACCTCTGGAGATTGACTAATGTTTCTAATTATATTTCCTCTACTCTACATATCAGGCGAATCTAAGACGAAAATAGACAGCCTGCACATTTAGTAATAATGCCAGTGCTGACTCTTCGATATCAGATAAGTGGATTCGCTTGATTATCCCATCATGACTTTCCTTATCACACCTAACACGATCACACGGTAAAAAACGATTTCTTAAAATAATTGAGAAAAGAAAGTACTATCTGTGCACCGAGAAACAATTTTCTTAGAAATAAGATAACATTCTCATTTAATATAAAATGAGAACATGGCCCTAAATCCAAAATTTGACGACTGAACCAATTGAAACCTTACTTAATCTTCTCAGGAGAGTCCATTTAGTGAAGCTACGCACTAAGAATCAGGTTTTTTCCAAGTGTATGAAAACCAGTTTGCAAAACAAGATGAGAATGCTGATATCTTATTTCTAAGAAAATTGTTTCTCGGTGCACAGATAAGAACTTTCTTCTCAGTTTTAAAAATGGTTTCGTACTGTGCAGTAACACTGTCACTACTTGAGAGTATTGACATTATTGGCGTGTGAGGTGCATATAAAAGACTCTTTTACTTCCAGCCCTATAAACCCAATGGGGAAGGATTAGATCGTGGGAGAGGTTACGTATATTAACGGAGCCCAAACCAGTCACAACTCGGAGAAACAACGTCGTTTCTACGTAAAACCCCCTTCTGAAACAGGTAGTGACTATGCCCTTAATCTAGTTACCAATTCATCCCAGCGTTCGCCTCGTGAAACAGGAAAACCACGGGAAAACTAAATAAATATTGCAGAACTCGAATCCAGTGCCGATCTGAAATCTGTTACGATCTTATTACTGTACTATCCAACAACCTTTTAGGTAGAGAAGGAGTAATACTCACCGTCATTACTTGAAAGAAACTTGCCCTGTGTGTTGGACAAACTATCCATCTCTCAAAATTTCTTATTGGTTCTTGAAATCAATTAATCTTTGTTTGTAAGAACATTGTTTCCGCATTTCTAAGCAACGAAACTTTTTGGGAAGTGATCTGTAAATTTTCCAATACTGAAGAAAAACTCAAATCTGTAAATATAGGCCTAGTTTTTGCTGCTTATGAAAAAAATGCATGTTGTGTATTTATGTCCTTGTGTTATTTAGAAACCTTCTACATCTAATCATTTGTGTAGTTACGTCAAGCGTAAGATGAATTCAGGTGAATAAATTGGAAATAATAGTTGACAGTACTGACAGGTTGTGTTTGAGGAGTCAACCTAACAGGTGTTATGTACCATTAGCTACAAACACATGTGCACCATATGTTTGAAAGGTGCATTCGTAAAGTGTGGTCGACTTTTTTATCTATCGATATTTCAATGAAGAGCACGCATGCGCTTAACATCACATAGGAGTGAATTCCCGGTATTTTGTTGAGTCCCCCTTCTCGCTTATACTCGTAGTAGATCGATCACAACCTCATCCTACGAAAGATGGCAGCTCAATCGCTACGCATGACGCAAGCCTAGTATTGTCTCTCCTTTCCCTTCCCCTCAGCCCGACATTAATACTCGTCAAAGCAGGGGGTGCTCCTTTTTTTGTCTCGGAGAAGAAACCAGCTGGTATACAAGTACTGGCTGAAGAAGTCATAGGTTATATCACCAACATATCTTCGGGGACAACAGTAATTAACTAGTCAGTGGCAACTAAGATTTTTTTTAAAAAAATGGCGATAAATCAATTACATCAGATTATCTTTGGAATCACTTGTTTAACTGCAATTGCAACTGTGTTTAGTTTGGAATTCAAACATCATGACAACAAAGAGTTGGTTGATATTTTGGAAGATGTCCATAATAAATGTCCTAATATCACCAGAATTTACACCCTGACCGAGACATCCGTAAGAGGACTCCCGCTTTATGTGATCGAGTTTTCTACCACACCTGGGCACCATCAACTCAGTGAGTTTTTCCACAAAATTACTTTTAATGTAATCTTATTGTGATTCTGTTCCTATTTTTCTCTACCTTTACTAGGCTGCATAATTAATTATAATCATCCTAATTTAATTTTGCTCTATACTAAAAATGAATTTATATTAATTGGACACGCTTTTTCCTAACATATCCTGCAATATTACGTTTATTATTCAACCAGCTATGGTTACACTAATTTCAGTTGTGCGCAGTGTTGGTTAATCTATTGTTTTGGTCTGATTTAAGCGTATGTTAATGTTCTATTTTGTTCATGTAATTAAAGGAAGAAAAGCGAGTCGTATTCATGCACATGGATTCTATTGTATTGACGATGTTTTTATTCAGTC
Source organism: Lepisma saccharinum (assembly GCA_022664845.1). Lineage (NCBI taxonomy): Eukaryota > Metazoa > Arthropoda > Insecta > Zygentoma > Lepismatidae > Lepisma > Lepisma saccharinum. The sequence goes on from JAGDQP010004456.1 coordinate 57,367, forward strand.
TTGTTGGAGTTCTGAATATTGCAGAGAGAAATGCAGGTTCACACAAGAAAACAAAAATCAATAAACATTAAAGCACTTTCGTGACATAGTGACATGAAGTTTCATTGCCAACAAATTTATAACTTTAAACGTGGAGAGTTGTTTCAACCAGGAAGTTCAACTTCAATTTTGTGTTTCAAAATAGTTATCTTTCTACGAGATTAAGTGCGCGTGGATAGCTATTCATTTTATGTTCATTTTGTTTGTAATTGATTCAAACCCCCAATTAAGCTATAGTATTGGTGTTGTTATAGTTGACCCGCACATGGGCCAAGTCACACTTTGCTTGTTAGAAGAGGGAGTTGGAAGATAGCGTACAATGGATTTATTTCAAGGTACAATACTGGCATTAGCCTTACTAAATGAAACTAAGCTTGTTTGTAATCGATTCAAAACCCCAATTAAGCTATAGTAGAAGAGGTAGTTGGAAGATAGCGGACATGGACTTATTTCAAGGTACAATCCATGTCCTTACTGAATGAAACTAAGCTTCCGTCAGGATGTCCGTCAAGTCAGGAATAAATCCTGGGTTTTGCTGATTATAAGGCAAGCACATGATGCTATGATTTTAGAGGCGAGGTTACTTCCGAATTTCCTTTTTGGGTACAGGAAAAAAATTCAATCATGGCTTTAGCCCGAACCTCGACACTGGTAAGGTTTGCGGGGTATAAATAGAAATTTGGGAGGTAAGGATCCCTTTTTGGATTTGTCATCTTTCTCGCTTAGAATATTTTCGCATCAAGGTTGGGTAGGAATAATCTGAGATATGTGAATTTTACAATCTCCAGAGGAAAGTGGTACAACACGAATTACTTCAACGTTTTGAACAGCAACTACAGTTACAAAGAGAAAAAGGTATGGAGAATTGTTCTCGAACATCAAATTTACATGTTGCAAGATAAGAATGGCATAAGAAAAATACTGTACATACACATGTAAATATTATTTAAATATTGAAACATTGCAGTTTATTGTCTTTATAACTCACACGCAAAATGAATCAACCAGAACTCACACGCAAAACTCCGTCTTAAACACAAATATAAATTGTTTTCTCGGATGCAAACCAAGAACTACTTCAAATAAATACACAACCCCAATGACACATTATAGTAGCATTGTTGCTAACCTTCAAGGATGGTTTCATGAAAGAATTGTTATTTGCTAGTTGATTAACTAACATATCTTAAAATTCTACTAACTAACTAACTCTATGGCTTATGGAACTCGCAAGTTC